>CM040240.1:43967128-44180599 GCA_022545495.1 Chrysanthemum lavandulifolium | reverse complement strand
ATCGATATGGATACGTGTCATGTGGTAAGTGTGATATGAACTAATTGGTAACTTTGACGCACCAGGTAAAATATAAGTGTCTGCTATAAAAAAGTAGATTTATGTTAAATGCTACTTTGTGCTACTTTGTGACACATATATCGCCTGGTTTATTAGATTTATGTGTCACAAAGTAGAATCTAACAGCTCAGAAATAGCGTTGTTTTATTTTATTTTTATTTTTTGCACCACCTTAATTTTTTTATCGATTGCCTGCAAAGGCTTTATCTTGCTCTTCAATGAAAACCAACTTACGCTTAACCTTAGGCTTAGCAACTACATCCCTATGGCTAATGATATATCGACATCAACATCAATAAGGTCGCTTGTTTTTCTTCATTTCAAGCAATAAGCTCATCATATGTCATATTGCTTGCATCTTTTAATCTTCTTCCATGTATAATCAATTTGGTTGTATAATCATCTTCGTAATCATAAAAGTTAAGATTTTGATAATAAAAATCAAATAAGTTTTGGGGATTATGTGCCATATACATCATTAACTTCCCATATCGATCGCCAAGGTCATACATGGCACCACATCCCTATCACACTCTATGAGTTTCAATCCTACCTCTAATTGACATCAGGTAAACAAAAAACAACGAATGGAAATTTAGCTCAAGATGTTCTTTCGTAAACCTGCACATACTACTATAGTCCACCTTCCTATCCTTGGACACACCCAATAAAAACACCCCATTTTCATACCTCACGGTTGGAAATAAAACTCCCCAAAACATGAACGCCAAATGTAACGAGGATCAAGTCCAACTAGGTGCCATCCCTTATGTGAACACATAAATACAATACTTTAAAAATATAAATAATTTTAAATGTAAACCCTAATTAGGTTCGAATATTGAAACATTAAATAGAGACAAAATTGATATGGGGACCATGACAATAAAGTATCACGAACCTTTCGTGACAATTCAATTTTAAAATCGAACGAAAACGACAGCTTGTATTAGATTATTAAGCTAGGTTCCGGTCGGTAGAAGTGAATGCGAACAAAGATAAAAGACACACTATTAGGTATCATAAATCGCTAAATTGAAAAAAGACGCTTTTAAAAGTTTCTCGTAATATTTTGGGATATGTGATAGTACATTACAAATTGCCGATAAACGTATGCAATAAATGTATGCAATAAAAACAACCGTTTGGTCATTAAATATAAAAAAAACAAAAAAAAAATTTCATAACAAATTTTACCACTCTATAAATACCAACTTCACCTCAAACACATTTCTTAACACACAATTCCAAACACAATTCAAGCTCAAAATACTTCCCAACACAAGATTTAATATGGCTTGCATGCCCCCATTCCGTTGAAGATATCCAAGTGTACGCTCAAAATCAATGCAATATCGACGACGAGGCTCGAAAAAGGCTATTATAAGCGCCATCGAATTGTTTGACCAGCGTAAGGCGAAAAGGAACAAATGAGACAAAACTACCACAGCCAGTAACGACATTACTATCGAAAGAAAAGCTTGATCGACAAATTTTGAAAGATCAAGCACGCAAAGATCGCGAGGTTATCGACAACTTGTGGCGCGTGTTTCGAAGATAACGAACAACGCCAAGACCAAAATCAATTGGAGCTATCGGAGAACAAAGACGATGGTGTAGACGAGGAAGATTTGGCCCGGTTCGAGGATTTGCTGCTCGACTCCTCGTATGACTCGCATGCGGGAGCATTCGATTAGATTTATGATTTATGTATTTCGTATTGTTTTATTTAGCATTGTAACATTTTAATTATTAATGAAATTTTAGTTTATGTTAAAAATGATTTAAAAAAATAAAAAAAAAAAAAAAAGTTTCTTGGTCGTTGGAGAGAGAAAGGTGACGCAAGCAGTTGTCCCAAATATCCTGTGTCGCGACTCGACCAAATTTTACAATATACTAACAAAGGGTTAAACAACACTATTAGCAGTGGTTTAATTCAAGCATTGGATTCATTCTTCTGGCAGTGGTTTCATCAACTCTAGCAGTGGTTTCATCAACTCTAGCAGTGGTTTAATTCAAGCATTGGATTCATTCTTCTAGCAGTGGTTTCATCAACTCTAGCAGTGGTTTGAAATGTCCTAGCAGTGGATACACCAACCACACTTAGATCTCTCCTCTCCTCTCTCTTGTCCCATTCTCGGGCGAACACCCCATTTGTGTGGAGTTTGGTTTCGCTTTTCATAAACGAGGACTTGTGTTAGATCTAGCAATCGCTGATTCGTTGGTTAATTCTGTACAAGAACGTGGTTGTAAGACATTATTCTTACACCATTTGGTTTGAGTTGTAGAACGGAAGGACAACTCTCTAAACCACTTTTGGTTTGCTCAAGAGATGTGACAATCGCAAGAGACGTTACGCATACTTTCGTTAATTATTTATTCATATGATCTTTAAGATTCCACAGTACTCTTGATGTTTATTTGTTTATTGTATGTTATATATATTATAAACTAACATATAAGTCATCTTTTAATGTGTTTACTTTCATATTTGATTTGTTTAAGTTATTTTTAGCAATTTAAGATGATGGGATAGATCAAATTATAGTGCTAAAACTAACTAGAACAGATCATAAACCTAAGTTTTCCTTGGGGCCCTCTTCATACAAAAATATTAACCTTCTTAGGCACTAACTTGTTTCAAAGTGTGTTCATAGCCGTCACCATCTCCATGAAGAATCTTCTCATCGATCAACCTCGTAAGCGTCTTGACTTTAAATTCGCCATCTTCATCTAACGTTGACATTCATCTATCCCTACAAGAGTTAGAAACAGCAACATTCTCCCCAAACACACACACACACACAAAAAGCTACAAACTGTACAAAACCTATACTAAATTTTTCTTTTTATATACAGAATGTGTAAATGATCGAAGTTATTCAAGTTTTGTATCACAAATGATATGTTCATGATCATAAGGTTTAAAGTTGAATTATTTAAAAATCAAACCATTAACCTTAGTATCTATGTCTAGAAACTTAGTATGAAAGAAATCGACATGTTATGCTATGTGAAAATAAAGTTGTCCGATCCAAAATCATATACATCCTATTTATTTCTTTTGAAACTTAGATTTGAATAGAAAATGAAAGTGGAAAAGGAAAGGGAAGATTCTGATGTGATAAGTCAAAAAGATGATGTGAATAGGTGATGTGATAATTTGAAAAAAGGATGTTGAATGTAAAAAGGCTCTTTGATTTCCTGTATTTGGGGGAAATGTTATAGTAACTTGATGTAGTGTGGAAAGTAAAATAAGTGGATCGTGACTTATGAGTAGCAACGTTTTTCATTGTTTTATAATGTAAATTGTCATTGTATTTGATGTTTGCCACATGCATTATTGAAGTTTGATATCAATCAAGAGTGATAAATGGTCATGTTGTTTAGAAGATGCTATTTATACAAAGAAGTTGAGCCAAATTTAATGTTCGTACATGTGTGGGCTAGATGCATGGTATTGATACGTTGGCTTTTATATATGATGTGTATTTTTGTAATCCACCGCGAAGCGCAGGCCACATGTTCCTTGTTCTTACATATATATCATGCCCATCCTTACCATACATTTGGATATAAACCAGAAAAACAAACCAAATCAAACATCCACTAATTTCCTCCTTATTTAACTACTGAATTTCCATAATCTGTACACTTACAGTTTCTTAAGCTTACTCTCTCACATTCTTTGAGGTTCATACCCACATTAAACCAAGTCCTCCGTGTATCCGACACCTTTACACCCCTATGTTTCACAAGCATTTTTCTGGACTCAGCTTTTCTCACACGCCCCGTTAGTCCAATCAGCTCTGCTCCACTATTTTTGGACTCTCGGCTCGAATCCTCTTTAGCATCATAAGTAGGGGTCTTACAGAAAAAAGAGGAAAGTACATGTGTGAAAAAAAATAAGATAAAAAGCAAAAAACGTTTTATGAAAAGTTTGGTTCACATAATCACATGTTAGATGCAATTATTAACTACGTATAAAGTAATCCAATAGAAATTTGCAAAAATAGACTAAACAATTTTACTTTAAAACACTCTAGCGTGACTGGGTACGTTGTTGTAATTTTCTTTTAAAAACTTTATTATACAGCTTGTGCTCATAAAAATATGAAGGGTAAAAGTTTATAAAATACCACGATTTCAAATTCATACGACTGAAACACTTAAGGTGTGTTTGTTTTAAAAAAGTCTTACTAGCCTCTTACTCTTACCAAGAAGAGGTGCAGACGCTTTTTTTTTTTTTTTTTTCTTTCAGCAGCAGGCCCCGCTAGACATATAAGATCTTACTCAGAAGAGAGGTGAGACTTGTTTAGTGCTTTACTCGCTTTTGTAAACTTTATATAATATATTTGATTGTTTATTAACTATGTTATATTTATGATAAAAAGTCTTGTTTCATATTTACATAAGTTATTTATTATCGCATCAAGGCTTGGCTTAATAAACAAATTGCAAAAACGAGCACTTAAAATCATTCGGACAATTATACAAAACAAACAACATTATTTCGCTCGTGATTTATACCTTCTACCCATTCTTCACCAAAGTAGATGAGTAGTTTATCTGCACTCAAAACATCTTAATGAAACAAACACACTTTACTTTTTATTAACGATTAACAACGCTTTTAAATTTTGTTCGATTTCACCAATATGACCGAAATGATTATATTACCCTTGTCTTCTTTGCATCATATCATGTTTCTAACAAAATTAAACACGCATGAAGTCATTCAACAAAAAGGGTAATATAGTCATTCTAGGGGTCATATTTGTAAACCCTAACAAAATTTAAAAGACATCATTGAAGTTTCATTCAATAAAAAGTAAATATTTTAAGTAGGCACAAATTTAAAAGTACATGCCAAATATGAAAGACGTACTTTATGAGATTCTTGATGATAAAGTTCATTCCATACATGAGACTCGAGGTCATTCATTGAAAGAGCTATGTATGTGACAAAACCAAACCTATCATTTGATGAAGCTCTAATCACCATATCCACATATCATCGGATTCAGTATGCACATCCACTTGTTCACCAATAAAAGTAAATCTTCATCACAATATATATTGCTTTACTAATTTAGTCAAGATAATTATGTAAACCACGAATGCATCTTAGTGCAACTTCAGTATATCCTGGTAATTTTGAGCTTAGTTTCAAACACTTCAGTATATCCTGGTAATTTTAAGCTTAGTTTCAAACACTTCAGTTTATCCTGGTAATTATCATTATGTTTATATTTTAAAACGTTTGAAGGTCAAAACAGGTTCAGCAAAGTCATTCCAATTAACTTGTCTGGCTGCTCTGACCTTCAAACACTTGAGCTTTCTTATAACCAGCTAGCTGGAAGCATACCCATGGAGATGAGTTTCCACACCAAACTTATATTTGTTGGACTTGGTTATAATAAGTTAACAGGAAGAATCCCGCCTTTCTCAGGGAATATTACATCATGCAAGTGTTCTCTCGGGAATGCTTCTGGTGGGGGCATTCCAGACAAATTAATTTGGCCATTTGAAAAACTTGAGAGAATTTCACTCTGGTGATTGTAAATTACATGGAAGCATTCCTAGTTTCATATATAACCTCTCGCTCCTAACTCATCTTACCTTGCCTGATAATCAACTTACGGGTAGATTTCCTATAGCCATAGGTTCAATGCTCCCTAGTCTTGCGTACCTCTAATTAAGGACTAACCAACTCACTAGGAACTATTCCCAATTAGGAATTCTTGAAATAGGTGATAACAATTTTAGCGGGAAATTAAATTGACTGCACTTTTCAAAACTAAAAGATATTCAAGAAATATTCTTACAAAATAACCACTTTGGAAGTAGACTAAACCTGGCGAAATGAAGTTTAACTAACTAAAACTATTTGATTCTTAGTGACTGCAAGTGTCATGGAGTGCTCCACATAACAATAGGTAATCTTTCATATCAACACCGTTTTATAGACTTATCAAGAAATCTTCAAGTATAAGCAATCTAGTTGGGTTGACCTTTTTACACTTAGGAACTAATCGTTTCACTAGAGAAATTCCTCCAACCATTGGTAAGCTTCAAAAGCTACAAGTTTCTGGTTTATTAGAAAACCAACTTTCGGGGCCAATTGCAGATGAGATTGGCAACATATCATTATTGACGGAACCGCACTGTTGGTAATTCAAAGACCGAAACAAACAAACAAATCCAAACAAACGAAGCGGAAGCTTTATTCAAATAACCAAACCGAATACAAAACCAAATTCAACGGTACCACCAATACAAAATTCTAATTCAAAGGGTACCAAACTATTATTCAAAAAACACAAAGAAAACTAATGCTAATAATCCCTATTTATAGGCAAAACTAACCGTCATAGATTAGTTACCAAATTACAAATAAACTTGTAGCACAAGTCGAACAAATTACCAAATAGCCCCTAAAGTTTAAGTCACTTTTCTAACAATCTCCACCGTGACTTGAACTCCTCCACCGGCTTCAAATCAAATTCAAAGTTCCAAACGCTAGTGATACTAGCCAAATTCAAATCAAACGATCAATTCCCAAAAACTATCCAAAACAAAGTTGATCGAAAACAAATGCCGATAACTTCAAAACGAATAATCAAATGTTAACCGACAAATTCAAACTCGGTTAACCGAACAAACAAATCGGCTCAAACGATCTTCAACAAAGATTATCAAATTCAGGCAACCAACTTCAAAAGCCCGACGAACGAAGATCCAAATTTTCAAACTAACAAATTTCGAATGATCGAACAAAATTCAAACGACTTGAACCAAGTCTTCAAACACCAAACCGATCTTCAAATTCCAAATACCAAATTCAATATCTAATGACCCACTTATTTGATAAGTATTATGGTCTAACTTCAAACTTATCATCCAAGTATCAAACAAATTCAAGTTAATAAATAACTTGACGAACGGGCACTAATAATTCAAATGCCCCAAATAAATACGGATAATAATTCTAATGACCCACTTATATGATAAGGATTATGGTCCAAACTAATAACATACAAAATTCCCAATATCTGCACGCAAGCATAGTTGTTCCACAAATTCACAAACTAATTCAAAATAGGACACTAAGCCAATGATATTAATTATTCAATTCAAGCAAAAGCCCAAACCCACCAAACTGATTCACCAAATCTGATGTACCCAAAACAAATCCCTAACGTCCAAAAATACTTTTTATTCCAAATCGACAAAAAACAATCGTATCTCAAAAAACCAAACTAAGCCCTTTTTTCTCTTCTTTTTCATTACGAACCCGGCTCGATACCACTTGTTGGTAATTCAAAGATCAAACAAACAAACAAATCCAAACAAACGGTTAAGCTTTATTCAAATAACCAAACCGAATACAAAACCAAATTCAACTGCACCACCAATACAAAATTTAATTCAAAGGGTACCAAACTATTATTCAAAAACACAAAGAAAACTAATGCTAATAATCCCTATTTATAGGCAAAACTAACCGTCATAGATTAGTTACCAAATTACAAATAAACTTGTAGCACAAGTCGAACAAATTACCAAATAGCCCCTAAAGTTTAAGTCACTTTTCTAACACGCACATAGGCTCCAACTGAATGGAAGGTCGTACTTCATCAAGCTTTTGGAAATTGTCATAAACGATTGAGGTTAAACCATAATGATAATAACCTGGGTGACAAGACAACATACCAAAACAACTTCTTGAACTCTCATCTCTATCAGTAATATTAAATCTTTCTCAGAACAAACTATCCGGTTCAATTCCAGTAGAGGTTGGAGACCTCAAGATGTTGACTTATCTGGATCTATCTCATAAAAATTTATCTGGTAAAATTCCTAGTAGCCTTGGTACTTGCACTAGCCTTTCATTCTTATCTCTTAGTGGAAACTTATTTCAAGGCATAATATACCACCGTAATTAACTTCATTGAGAGGAGTGGCTGAGCTCGATCTTTCTAGTAATAACTTATCGAGCCATATTCCTAGTTTCTTGCAAGGGTTCTTGTTAGAAAACATGAACCCATTATTTAATGATTTCGAGGGTGAGGTGCCAATGCTTGTGGTGTTTGCCAATGCAAGTGCTTTCTCTGTTTCGGGGAATATTAGACTTTCCGGTGGTAATAGTTATCTTGATTGCATCCGCACTATTAACCACATTATGCTTTATTTATATTCTGTATAAGAAGAAAAACAAGGAGCAAGTTTCTCAATCATCGATGAACGGGGGAGTCTTACAAGTCTCATATAGTCAACTTCTTAAGGCTACTGATGCGTTCTCCGAATGCAATTTGATTGGTAAAGGTGGTTAGCTCTGTCTATAAAGGAATCCTTGATGATCATCATCAATGCTAGAATTGTTGCAGTCAAAGTTCTGAATCTTCATAATGAAGGAGCTCACAAAAGCTTTTTAGCCGAGTGTGAAGCATGTCGCACTCGCAGTATTCTTCTGTAAGTGCTGATTTTTATGGGAATGATTTCAAAGCTTTAGTATATGAGTTCATGCCCGATTGAACCTTCTTCAAGGAATAAATTTCCTCGTGGTAGTTGCATGTGTACTTGACTATCTTCACCATCACTGCCCAATAACCATTATTCACGAAGATTTGACACGAAAGCCAAATAAATTTTTTTGCTTTTGTCACATAGTACCTTAAAAAAGATGAATTTGAAAAAAAAGTACTCACAAAGCAAAAAGTTGTTTGCTACCCAGAAAAGCAAATGATGGCAAGTATGATACTTTTTTTTAAATATTTGCCCTATTATTAACTGAGTCGATATGATTTTCATATGTGTTCCTTGTACGTTCTCTTTCGGGTCCAGCACTGAGGTTGCATGACGGGGTTGAGAGGGAGTTCAAAGAGTTACGACGAGATGTTGTAGGTCATAGAATCATAGTTATATCATCTTTTGTCAAATTTATGGTTCACTTGCGTGTGTGTTTCCTGCTGCGATAACTTGATAAATACAAATTTGTAATATTTATTGTTGAATAATAATAAGTGACCAAGAGATTTTACGAGTACCCAACTCATGCATCAAAGGCTCAAGTAAATCACACTCAACTTATTGAGACTTGAAAAAAGAAATCATTGACATTCGGGTAAGAACGTTTAGCAAATCCTATTTAGACTACATTATCAACTAAGTTTTGCATGATTTATTAATTTGTAACAATATTTACGTATTTACATGTAGTAACTCTTCGAAATGTAGTAACTCAAAAAAAATGTAGTAACTCTTCGAAATAGAACAACTGGCCTGCATAAAAAGGTACTGATCGAATTTGTCAGAATTTTCATTTGTGTGGAACATTTAATTTGTGTATTTACATACATTCTACAATGAGCTTTACTTTAGTTATATGAGTTAACTATATGTGTTCTGAATTTGCCCAAACTATTTCCCAATCATTGTTTTATTCGCTCTTTGGATTGTGGGTGTAAGCTACATGATCATCCTCAACTTCCATCATTTTTTAGTGTAAGAAATATTCTTGTAGCATAATTCCTACGTGTCATTGCTGAAAGAGCAACTGCAGTGCACCAAGCCTCCAAGACCACCGACTTAACCTTTTGGGTTGCATCAAGGCTCGCCCTGAAGCCTTATATTTGTTTCTTTGAACAAAAAGCACTCTCACAAGTTATAAGATTGTAAACCGTTTCAAATTCCAGGAATCATATGCACAGAATTTCATAAGAAAAAAGGTTAACTGAGATTTTGAATATCGCATAGTCTAGTACCAGAAGCTTTAATTTTTTCGGAACAACGGATTTTATTAAGCAAAAGACCATGTCTCCAAGGCCCATGGGCAGTTCATAGCGTTATTGATTGTTTTAAAAAAACATAGTTAGCTAGGTTTTCTTACAATCATAAGACTGTGTTTATTGGGAGGGTTGACAACCCAACCTAATGAAAATACATACAAATATTTTACTTTTATAATCTTGTATACAATCATCATCAACAATCTAGATCACTTGGCAATCCAAGGTCACCAACCCACAACCTGCAATCTAGTAGCTATTTTTTTTTTCTTTTTTCTTTTTTAATATTTAATATTTAGCATTTTATATTATTAAAAAGTTGGGTTGCTAATAAATGATAAAAAGAAATATATAGATTGGTTGTATGAATTGGTTGTGTAAGTGGAAGAAAGAGAAAATAATATTTTATTAAAAGATTAGGTTGTAATAGATTGTTGATAAAAATATTCTAAATAACAGACTAAATGTGATTCCTATCATATTAAACATGACTTTATTGAATAGAAAATTAATCACAATTAACAGACATATTGATAGATAAAACTCAAAATGAACCATTGAGGTACAACTTGAACAATAATTTTTTTCATTTAATTATTACATCATAGAAAATTCATAATCAATCTTGAATATTCCATTGCAAAACATTTAAAATCAAGAATTGTAACACATAAACACATATATCAAAAACACAATCCAAAACACTAAACCCTTTCATCAAGAATAAGCTGCATATCCTTCGACATTGTCGTCACCCTCTTTGCATGGATCATACACAAATTAGTATCTTAAAATAAGCCAACCAAATACAACTCACGCAAAGCCGTGACAGTGCCTTTGAAACCTCAAATGCGTCTTAAAATCCTAACCAATCTCCCTAACTAATAACTAAAACGGAAGTTTCTTAATCAAAAGCTATGTGATCTTTATGTGCTTTCTTAACTCTTGTAATACAACAATTAGAAACAAACAAAAACTACCCTAAATATATTTGATCGTTGATACGACTAAACATGTCAATTAGTAAAGTAAAGCTACAACCCAAACATAAACAAGATGATGATGAGATATTTCTGCAATTTGTTTCGCCTTTCTTTAACCATATCAAGGAAATCTTCAAGATCATTACATTAACTCAATAAACCAGGGATAATCTCAACTAACCTTGTACACTTAGGTGGATCTGTTGGGATTTTAGATCTAGTTAACCAAGTAACACTAAGAGTACGAAGCAGAATTTGGATTTAATTTATGCAATTAGTTTAACACATAATAAACAATAACTAATAAAAGGGATAAAGAAAACTAACCCCCGTAGTCACCCGCAAGTAATTAACGAACAAGAAACCAAGTATTCAAAACGAATACCTCTACGAGTCCACACACAAAAACTTAACCACGAATACGTTCGATAAAGCTAGTCGCGAACGTTTACCCAATCAACCTTTGAATACTTGAACAAACCACGAACAAATAAAACCCAAAGAACTTGTCTTTCTTCTGTCCGAGATCTTCACATCAACTACCCGAGAACCAAAAATAGTTCTACCCGATATCGGAAAACTCCGTCTGATATCTTTCTGTAACTATTCTGCCCGAGAAACACGACAACAATAACCACTCTTGGAAGCAACAAATCAACTTGGAGAAGCTTAGAACCAAGAACTTGAAACCACACAAACAACTTGGATAATAATGAGGAAAGTTTAGAGTTTCAATGAAAAATCCAAGAGCCCTAATCGGATGGAACTACATCCGATTGATCTTGGTATTCTGTGATGTTTGAATCGATTACTTTGTGAGGTTTATGGATATCTTCAGTCGTATGAATGAATGGGAAAGAATGGAGTAAATGTAAGCTCCTAAACCTATGTACCTTGGGCTCAAACTTGAGCTCCAAGTTACAACCATTCCTTATCCAAACACAAGTCTAAAACCCAATCCAAACGCCCCATGGAAACCGGCCAATGGGCCTTGGATCACACTTAAATCAGATCAAATAAAAAGGGTCAAGTAATATACAAACGGATCGATCATTAGTTCAAGTATAAACGTACATAACATACTCTCGTGTTTAACGTGTGTGCCCCCATAGGCTCACAAACTTCTAGTCGTTTTCATGTTAATCAACTCCCATAATCCAACAGCTCCCACTTGGGAGTTGGAGTAGCGGATAGCACAAAAACCAACGACGAAAACGCCTAACAACGCTCTCACTCGCTATTAAACTAAAAGTGTCTGAGATATAGTTTCATAAAAATCTTCTCAGTAGCATGGTCATTCAATGTCTTGCTTTAATCATCCTTTGTTATAGATACCGTTAAACCATGGATATGGATCCTAACTCATTCCATGTAGTTTAACCATTTAGAATCTCGTTATAGATTTCAATTCAAATATACCAAATGTAATCAAGAATCATCTTGCATTACCTTTTGGGTTCGGCCAAACAATTATCTAATTAAATCTGGAGAGGTGGGTATCTTTCTGCACATATCAAGTGAAGTAACAAATCCTTTATTGACTACAAGTTTTGTAGATGCTGCGTCACATCACTTCGAAATATAGCTTTTATAACTACCTTATTTAGGATAGCGTTTGGCTTATACTTACAAAAATGATATCCACACATAACAGAACTTGCTTGTATTTCAAGTTTAAGGACGACTTTAACAAACCATTTTCAATATTTTACTTAAGACAAGGATCCAAAAGTAAATGTTTGAAAGTTGGGGTATCCAATATGCATCCCTCGTGAATACACATGAGTTTGGCGGGAACAATCCACATTCTCGTTAGAATATAACCAACACTCACATTTGCCTTACATAACAATATTCTAATACTGTTAACCGAAAATGGACATATTTAGAATGATAAATCATTTCATGGATTAAACATGCAAATATGAAATAACAAATTATATGAATAAAATAACAAATACCTCGTATCTTTATTTATCATAAAGTAATAATTGTCTTACAATTCCAAAATTATCAAAATACTAATTAACACGCAGATTTACATGAGACTACTAGCTGGTATTAAACCTATACCTCTAGTCAATTTAGAATGCTTAGGATACGCTAAAGCTTTCGTAAATGGATCTGATAGGTTGTCATCTGTGTGAACCTTTGATATCTTTACCTCTCCCATCTCAATGGTTCACGAAGATAATGAACTTTTGCACGGTAATGTCTAGCAACCTTGGTGATTCCACTTTCATTTGCTATAGTAATGGCTCCAGTTTTTTCACAATACATATTTATAATTCTTCAACTGTGGGAGCAATATCAAGCCCAAAAATGAATTTTCGAACCCATACAACCTCTTTAGATGCATCACGAGCAGCTATACACTCAGCTTCTGTAGATGAAGTAGCAACGATACTTTGCTTTGTGCTTTTCCAATCAACAACACCTCCATTTAAAATAAACACGTATTCACTTTGAGATTTTAAGTCATCAGCATCTGTCAGATATCCAACATCAGTATAGCATGAAACCCTGAGCTCTTGTTTTGTCTCCCCTCCATAAACCAGAAACATATCCTTAGTATTGCGAATACTTAAGAATATTCTTAACAAAGTAGCCCGTTGAAGTTCACCGATTCGCTGAATCGGCTTGTCACGCTCGAGCTTAACGCAACATCGTGACAAGTACATCTCATAGCATACATAATAGATCCTATAGTCGAAGTATAAGAAACTCTTTGCCTGCGCTCTTTCGCAGCAGGTGTCTCAGCACCTTGTGACTTACTCAACTTTGGCTCCTTTTGCATTGGGATAGCTCCATGTTTGGAATTCTCAATATAAAATCTCTTCAAGATTTTCTCAATGTAATCACTTTGACATAAACCAATCAATCGTTTAGATCTGTCTCTATAGATCTTGATTCCAAGAATGTATGCAGCTTTTCCTAAATCTTTCATGGCAAAACATCTTCCAAGATAGGATTTTACATCTTGTAACATTGGAATGTTGTTTCCCATAAGCAATATGTCATCAACATATAGAATTAGGAAAGTGGCATAACTCCCACTAGCTTTCTAATATACACATGGCTTATCTTGATTTTGAAAAAATCCGAATTTCTTAATCTCATTATCAAAACGCTTATTCCATTGCCTAGATGCTTGCTTAAGTCCATAAATGGAACGCTTGAGCTTGCATACACGGTTAGGATATTTAGAATCAACAAAACCCTCAGGTTGCTCTATATAGACCTCTTCGGAAAGATGTCCATTGAGGAAGGCGGTTTTGACATCCATTTGCCATATCTCATAATCATAGAACGCAGCTATGGCTATGAGAATCCTTATAGCTCTAATGTCTGCAATAGGAGTAAAGGTCTATTCATAATCAATCCCGTAGGTTTGAGTGAAGCTCTTTGCTACGAGATGAGCTTTAAAGGTGTATACCTTACCATCCATGTCGGTTTTCTTTTTGAAAATCCACTTCCTACCAACTGTCTTGCAGTTAGGAGGAAGCTCAACTAAAACCCATAAGTCATTGTCTTTCATGGATTTGATTTCCACATTCATCGCATCAAGCCATTTCTTGGATTTCGAATCCAGCAATGCAGCTTTATAGTTATTGGGTTCAGCAAGATCCCCTAACTCATATTCCTCAGCATCAATTTATAAGCACATTCGATTAGGAGTACGGCGTGTCCTAGTAGACCTACGGATTGGAATAATATCACTTTGAGGTTCATCAATTTCTTAATCATCCTCATCACGATGTAAGCTAGTGTATATAGAAGGATTTGTATCTTCATCTTAAATTATTTCAAGATCTTCTCCCACTTGCTTCTTGATCCATGAGATTTCTCTTAAAGAACTCAGCATTTCGAGCAATAATAACTTTGTTCTCTGATGGAAGCTAGAAAGAATATCCTATTGTTTCCTTTGGGTATCCTACAAAGATACACTTAATAGATCTGGGTTTAAGTTTGTCAGGTTTGGTAAGTGTATCACGCTTTACAAGTGCCTCACAACCCCAGACTTTTAAGTAAGACACCTTAAGGGCTTGCCCATTCCATACTTCGTTTGGTGTCTTGTCAACCTTCTTAGTTGGAACCATATTTGGAATGCGTACAGCAGACTCAAGGGCATAATCCCAAAAGACTTTGGAAGAGTAGTTTGACTCATCATGGAGTGAACCATGTCAAGCAGCGTTCGATTTCTCCTCTCAGACACACCATTATGTTGTGGAGTGTAAGGAGGAGTTCGATGGGCAATAATACCATTGTAAAACCCTAAAAAATATAAACGTATTGAAAGACTATTTTTACCCTCACAATCAAAAATTTTAAAATATGTAAAATATAATAACGTTCAATTAAAGAAACTAAAACCTAATCTATGAATATTTAAAACCGACGTGTATATTAAGTAATCGACAATTGGTACAACGAAAATAAACGTCATGAGTATAAATAAAATTTAGTCGTTGTTCTTGTATAATCCGAATACCTTTGGGTCATTTTACTTTTGTTTTGTGTGACCCGATTCCTATCAAGCCAAGTCGGCTTTGTTTCCTTTCGTGAGCCCAAGATGGGCGTTGTTTGTGTTCGGTTGGGATAAAAGCCGAGAGCCACTGGGCTTGTTTCCTTGTTCGGTTTGAGTTAGGTCAAGCCCACACACCTTCTCAAAGCCCTAGAACCGAATTTTTCACCACCTATATATACAAACTCATAAACATAATTTGGAACCCTAGTTTTGCCTCTTCTTTCTTTTTCTTTCTATTCACGAAACCCTAATTTCCCTTGGTGTCGAGAGTTTGTTTCAACGAGCTAAGGTATAACAACGCTCTATTCGCCTCACTTTGATACGCCTAATGTTATTACATATTGTATCGTGTTTTGTTTTGAATCGAATCTTGTGTTTTGGTCGAGCCGATGAAAACAAAAACAACAAATATGAATCGGATCTAATATATTTAGAGCATGTAAGGTAATATGTATTGTATGAATTTGTATTAATTATGTCGAGCCACTATAAAACCGAACCACATATATAGAGGTTATCATGCCTAATAAATTCAAACCCTAATTGGAATAGAACCCTATGTAATTAATGGTCTAAACATGTGATTACAATGGTTTTAATAAACCCTAAACCGGACAAAGATCATATGTCAAATTTGTGTGTGTTATAGATCCAATTTTATAAGTGTAATAATCTGGGTTTTTGTGGAAAAGTTTATTCTATGTCTTAGTTAAGTTTTCCAAGTGGTTTGGTCGAATTTGGAGTCGTCTAAGTCATATTTTTGAATTTTACAAGATCAAGTGTCAAAGTCGAAAACGGTCCGAAATTTAGTTGATTGTTTGATTTTTCATTTGCAAACCATAATGAATTGGGAGCCTCCTTTACAGGAGTGATATTTAGGACATAAATGAATTTCGGGAGTTCGGGATTTTTCCAAGGTGTCTAAACAGACCAATAAGCGTAAACTTTTAAGGTGTATTTTCGATTACTGGATGTGTCCGACTTGTGATTTTCCATAGGCCATTTGGCATAGATATAGAACCCACCAATTTTTGAGACTCTTTAACTCATATGGGAACCTCGGGATTTTGCTTGATTTCATTTGAGCTAAGTAAGTATTTTATAAAAATCGCTAAAGTCCGGTCCAATATGAGTTTAAGAAACCGAAAGATAAAATATGATATCAATAGGTAACACACTTACAAATGCATAAGAAGCTTATAAAATGAGAATATACTTATAACTCTAAGAATGTTAATGTGATTAATCCGTTATAACTTTAATGATGCTAATAAGTATTAAATAAATCATACCCGTGTAGATTCGCTGGAGGAGACGCGACGTTGTATCTTCGTGTTCCTACATTCGCTTGCTTTTCTCTCATTCGCTAAGGTACGATATTCGACCTTTTCAAGAAAGGTTCCTTATGATGTTCTTTTCGTTAGCTTTCCTATTTTACTTATTAGGGTTTCCATGCCATTGCTATGAACCCTTTCCGATTGTTTGACCTGCTGTTTATCCGAACTTATGTTTTATTGAACCATGCGATATCCGATTGAACTTTATGTTAGGAAGACTTTGATATGCATATTTGTTGAACCTTGTTATATTTGAATATGAACCTTATGATATGAGTTATCCGATATGTTATTTGTTGAACCTCATGCTTGATTAAGACCGTGGTCATAATTGAAACTTTGTTCGACCTAAGTTAGTTTGACACCCGAGCCAAAATAATAACTAGTCATGGGGTTCCATGTCCGTCGTTGATGCACCTCCGACACGACTCTAGGGCAAGAGAGTGAAGTTCGCCACGTCCCTTATCTATTATTTGTTATGAGCTCAAGTTGTATTATATTATCAATATATGTTGTGGGCGATGGATGCATCCTAGATCCGATCGTTGTCCGATATGATTTGTCTAGTGAATGATGTCGTGCAATACGTGTCTTCACAACTTCGGGAGCTAGCTACTCCAAATTATTTTCTAAGATTATTTCTATATAGTTATGATGTTTTTGATATGATATGTTCGGGCTCGTGGTAGTTAACTAGATCTTTATCTCGTTATTTCTATGTTAAGTATTCGATTATGTTTCGTATGTTCAAGTGTTTATGATTATGTACGGGCTTATTATATGTTATTATATATGTGTATGCTTTTGTATGTTTATGTGATTACCGCACAATGCTAGGTTATGATTAATATGTTTTAATGGGATTTGCATGTCACATCCGATGTCATGTTAGTTATCGCATGTGAATTCGTTGATCCGTGAGATGAATGCTAGTGTGAAAGTGCGATTCTATAAGTTTAGTATGTATAATTTGTTCGCTTAATTTTGTGAACTTTGCTTATACGTTAGTGTTTTATCCGCCTATGCGACCGCCATGCTTAAACTCGTTGATGTTAGGATTTGATCCGAGAACCGGTTTAGCTTATGATATCTGCTTTGATAATTGCTAATGGTTATGCTATGTTTTGTTTGGTCTATTTAATTATAGTTTGTCTACTATGTTTCTATTTGCTTGTGAGATCGCCATGATTTGGATCGCTATTTTCGTTACGTAATATTGAATTAAGTGTGTTAAGGGAAGGTTAATTAATTTGTTGAATGCCATGTTTATTTTCCGGAAAGTGTTTCCGCTAGCCTTAGAATTTTCGCTTGGTTTATATGTAATCTATTTCTTCTTGATATGTTAAGTGTCCGATTATTTTGATGTGTTTGCGTTGGAGTCATCAATGCTATGTGTTTGTCCTTGATTGCTAATTGTTTTCCGGATTGCAATTGTGTTTCGTAATCCTCAATGATTCATTATTCTCGCCCGCCACGATTTTGTTATTCGCTTTTGTTCAATTCAGATTTATGTTTTGTTTAGTTTTTGTTTTGTTATATCTGCTCACTGGCTTTGTAAGCTCACCAGACTTTTCTTTTCCCGCAGGTATTTTAAGCATTCAAGATGAGCTCTTGGGATAGCCGATCCGGGTTGAGAGTAGAGACGAGAGCAAGATTTGACCATAGAGATCCTAGAATTATTTTGGTTATTAAGTTATTTATGTTTTCTTTTGAAAATTTCGTAAAGACTTTCGCTTTTGTTTAGTACTTAAAGTTCTGATATGAAACTGTATTTGTGATATCTTTACCCTTGTCGGGTTGGGGTGTTACAACCATGCTCCTTTAGATGATCCAAAAAATATTGACTCATATATTCACCCCCACGATCAGAACGTAGTGACTTAATGGTCTTCCCGAGTTGGTTTTCTACTTCTTTTTGAAACGCCTTAAATATTTCAAACACTTTATGTTTATGTTTCAGCAAGTAAACATAACCATAACAACTATAGTCGTCCGTAAAAGTGACAAAGTAACTTGCTCCTTGTCTTGACACAACTTTAAATGGGCCACATACATCTGTGTGTATTAGTCCAAATAGATCTTTAGCCCTTTCCACTTGATGTGTATAGGGTTTTCTTGCCATCTTACCAAACATGCATGAAATACACTTTTCAAGTGACTTAATGTCAGTTGAGTTGAGAAGTCCATCATGTTGCAACTTCTCCATGCATTTCTTGCTAATGTGTCCAAGACGACCATGCCACAAGATAGCAGAATCCAAGTTAGACTTGGCTCTTTTATTGCTAACAGCAAACATAGAACTATCATTTGTATTTAAACAAGACATATTAATTTCATAAATACCATTCCGTGGAATAGTAGTAAAATAAACAACGTTATTCTTAGAAATTGAAATTGCATTATTTGATTCAAAATGATTAACAAAACCATCGTCAAACAAACATGAAACTGAAATAATTCCTCTAGTAATAGAGGGAGCATAATGATAATCATTCAAAACAATTGCTAATCCACTAGGGAGACATAAATGAAAAACACCAATAGCTTCAACTCTTGCCCGTTGACCATTGCCCACGTACAGACTTAAAGCTCCTAGATTCAGCTTCCTACTTCCCCTGAGACCCTGAGTAATATTACAGATGTGAGTACCACAACCCGTGTCATATACTAAGGATGTATTAGGAAAGGAGTAGAGTTCTATAGTGAAAATACCTGAAGAACTAGCTGCAAGAGACTGCTTGTTCTTTTTCATCAACTCGGCGAGATACTGGGGAAAATTCCTTCTCCAATGACCCACTTCACCACATTGGTGGCAGGTCGCGTCCTTACCAGGATTATCCTTCTTGGATGGTGGAGGAATCTTAGGCTTGGAAGCATGAGATGGTTTATACTCAGGAGCATAAGACAGCTTGTACTTTTCATTTCCTTGATTCCCCTTAGCAGCCTTAAACGATTTATTCTTCTTATGGTTTTTCTGGACCTTTCCCGCACGTATGTTATGTAGTGCAGGTGCAACATCTTTCTTTGGCAGCGTCTGTTCATGTTGCTTAAGCATAACATGTAATTCATTTACGGTCTTCCCCATGTTGTGCATATTGAAGTTCTTCACAAACAAGACATACTCTTAGAAAGACCAATTAAGATCAAAATAACTCCATAGTTCAGAGTAACTGGGTGAATAAGACGTTCCAAGTTGTCAATATAGCTCTTCATCTTTAGAACATATGAGCTAACAGATTAACCATTTTCCCGCTTGCACGCGTGAAATTCACGTACATTTTGTAGAAGCCCCTGTTCTGCATGTTGGGCAAACATGGACTTCAACTCTTGAAGCATGTCATAAGCACCAAGATGAGTTAGATTTCGTTGGATCTCTAACTCCATGGTCATGAGCATGAAGGTAGCTATATCCTTTGAGAGCTTAACCCAAGCAGTGTGAGCTGCAAGAGCCTCAGGAGGGATATGGTGGCCAGGAGTTGCAACAGGTGCAGCAAGGATGGAATGCTCCAAATAAGTTTCCTTATCTTCAGTTTGACAGTATTATGTGAAGCTGGCGATACCAATCCATACAGTTAGGTCTAGTGAGTTTTTGTTTCTCAAAGAAACTCCTGAGTACCGAATTGTTTCCGACTGAGGTAGTCATCCACAATTTAGAAAAGTTCAAATAATTAGTATTTTCGATAATTAACTTCTTAAAAGAATTAACTATCCAATTAAATACTAATAAGACTAAGATTCATCTTGCACTCCCACTTATTTACCAAGGTCTAACCATGAGTAACTAAGTAGAACAAGAGGTTAGCGATGAGCGTTAATTGCATAATGCAACTCTTAGACTTTATGACACTGTTTAAGGCATTAGTATACAAGTAATAATGTCAAAATCATGTTTAGTTCTCATCTTATGCCTCGGGTCCAAGGTCTAACCAAGCATACTCGAAATAAGTCGACCAAGTAAGAACTTGCAAAAATCACCGAAGGTCTAACCAATGAGTAATAATCACCATGGATTGGAATGGCCCTAAGGTCTGACCAAAGAGGTCAAGCCAAATGTACGTGTTCATAGTTGGTTGGCATAGACTTAAGATTTTACACATATGGTATTCACATAAATGTGGTAAAAATCGTGTACAAAGAAGCATGCAAAACAACTTTGTAACACTTATTTTAAAAACTTTTGGTAATGACACTGTAGTGATCATCGTGGTTCACGGTAGCTCCAATCGAACCCGCAGGGAGGCGGAGAACCAGGTCAGCGTGAGGCAATAACCGGAAATCCTTTAGGTGTGACTGTGCGCACCTCCTTAAACCCTCTTTATAGTCTGTTCTAGTGGGTGAGCTGTACATCCCAAGTGTCCATAGCGTATAGTTTTTAAATTCATTAAAAACTTGTTTCAATAGTTTAGGTCATTTTATTTAACAAAAACATATTTCCACGAAACAAATAGCAGGTAACAATGAGCATGGTATTTAGGCGTGTAAATAAAGACCATTATTAATGTTATGATTATGATACGTATTATTCATATTACATGAAATTGGGTGTCAAATACAAGTAATAATTATGCACATAAGGAATCACAAACATATAAACATTAAACATTAATAAACACATATTGTTTTGAGTTCTCTCGCGAGTCTTCCCTAAAAGGAGAACCATAAGACCGTCACTAGGTACGAAACCTAGATCGTCACATACATCACAAAAAGCAATTGAGTGGGTCTTATAGCCGGGAAATCACATAAAAATCATGGCAAACTTAATTAGCAATTAATTATGATATTTTATGTATTTAATAACAATATAATTCTAATTAACAAATTAATTCTAATTAACAATTTAATATAATCAGTTGGTGTCTAGGTATTTTTATTAATAATTGACAAACATTGCATTATAGTTGTCAAAACAAAAATAAAACGAATAACTAATTAGATTTCATGCAGCCTTTTAACATGTTTATTAAAGCTTGTAACCCATAATCATAAAAACAAGTTGACTAGTGATGCCACAGTTGGGATTTTAGATCTAGTTAACCAAGTAACACTACGAGTACACCATGGAATTTGAATCTAGTTTATGCAATTAGGTTAACACATAATTAATAAACAATAATTAATAAAAAGGATAAAGAAAACTAACTCTCGTAGTCACCCGCAAGTAATTAACGAACAAGAAACGAAGTATTCAAAACGAATACCTCTACGAGTCCGCACACACACACACACACACTTAACCACGAATATGTTCGATAAAGCTAGTCGCGAACGTTTACCCAATCAACCTTTGAATACTTGAACAAACCACGAACAAAGAAAACCTAAAGAACTTGTCTTTTCTCTACCCGAGATCTTCACATCCACTACCCGAGAACCAAAAATAGTTCTACCCGATATCGGACAACTCTGTCTACTTATCTTTTTGTAACTATTCTGTCCGAGAAAAACAGAAACAATAACCACTCTTGGCAGCAACAAATCAACTTAGAGAAGCTTAGAACCAAGAAATTGAAACCACACAAACAACTTGGATAATAACGAGGCAAGTTTAGGGTTTCAATGAAAAATCCAAGAACCTTAATCGGATGGAACTAGATATGATTGATCTTGGTATTCTGTGATGTTTGATCGATTACTTTGTGAGGTTTAGGGATATCTTCAGTCGTATGAATGAATGGTAAAGAGTGGAGTATATATAAGCTCCTAAACCTATGTACCTTGGGCTCAAACTTGAGCTCCAAGTTATACCCATTCCTTATCCAAACACTAGTCTAAAACCCAATCAAACGCCCCATGGAAACCGTCAATGGGCCTTGGATCACACTTAAATCGGATCAAATAAAACGGGTCAAGTAATATACAAATGGGTCGATCATTAGTTCAAGTATAAACGTACATAACGTACTCTCGTGTTTAACGTGTGTGCCCCCATAAGCTCTCACATTTCTAGTCGTTTTCGTGTTAATCAACTCCCATAATCCAACAGGATCAACCCACCTAAGAAAGTTACATATTTAATTATGAAAACTACAAACGATAAATAACCGATGACATACATTTTGTAAAACTTGATATATATATATATATATATATATATATATATATATATATATATATATATATATATATATATATAGGGAGAGTTAATGTGAGATCGCTTAAAGTTGTAAAAGTAAGATCAAGTCTAAAAACTACTAAAACATTTATAAATAATAATTTTAGCAATAATACACATAAAAATAATATTTTAATACAAATTAACATTTTAGCAACTAATAACCAAATGATACATGAGTTTAGATTAGTGATACACCGATACACATTACACTAATAAATATTCCAAACCGATACACATACAAAACTCGATATACATTACACTTAATCAAAGTGTATCACCTAAGTTTCAGAATTTTAAAAGAAATATATCTAAACTTTAACAATTTTAGTTGTAGTTAATAAAAAATTATTTTTGTTGTAATTAAGGAGAGTGTCGCTTGTCAAATTTTAGTTGAATCTTATTTTAACAACTTTAAGCTTGATCTTATTTGATCTCAATTCTATATATATATATATAATCAAACTCACAAACTTAGGATACCAATAGAATTGCCGACTGGGATTCCTATCAGATCATGATGTCTTGATTACGACTTGTCTACCAAAAGTACACACCACCATTTTGTATTTCTTGTATATGTTTTTTATAGTTTTGAATGTGGAAAAAATAAAAGGTTACATGTGTTAATAAAGAGGTAGAGGATAAATGGAGAAATGTTTCAACTTTAATTGTGTTGTAGAAAGTCTAGCGTTCGACAGTGCAAAATAGTGGCAAAATGGGAAATTACGAATGTACTCATCATGTGGTAAGTCATGTGTGAGGCTTAATGAGACAACCTAACGAGCGTTAGGAATTCAGACCATGAGAGAGTGAAAAACATGAATTTGGGGACTACGAGCGTGTGACGCTAGATTTGAGGACTGTATCTGCAACCCGCCCTAACCACGTTGACCAATAGGGTAATTTACCCTAATATAAAATAATTCTTATTTCCTTTATGTGAGAATAATTAGCACTGTAATACTTATCACATAAACAACAAGAAAGATAGATATACTTGTCATCTTATTGATAGAAAAAGTGATTCACACACTCTATCAATTGATTTGTACACTCAAAATATTTGTGTCATGCCATTTATAACCTTACATTATTTAGTGGAATGTGTAAATTAGAACACTAATATTAAAAGTATAAATGTCATGATACAAAATTTTAAGTGTGTAAATAAATTGATGGAGTGTGCAAATCGCATCTTTATTAATAATTTGAAATCACAGATACAATATCTTAAAGAGGAAATTTCCAAAGTAACCCAAAATTCAAAAAGTTGTTCAAAATCTAGCCAAAAAAATCAACTTCCTAGTATATGCCGGTGCGACTCAATTAAAATTTTGAACCATATCAGAGCCGTCCCGTGAAATTTAGAAGCCCTGTGCCATAACTTCAAAATAGGCTCCTCAACAGTGTATATCAAAAATAGTTTCACTATACGTTACTTATTGGAATCAATTAAATAACAACTTACAAATATTATTCTATATTTAAATTAGTACATTTTTTCTTTCTTTTATAAATGTAACCATTGATATACAAACTCTACAGTATTAATCACAACATTTTTTCAAGGTATGACGGATTGACATATTTATTTGTGTTTTTAAATAAATATATTTATTTTTAATATATCATAGCTACAAAGGCTTTTTCCAAGACTTACCAAACTGAAAATATAGTGTTTTTTTAAGGTTTAATTGCTTAAACTTCATCATTTAAGTTTTGAACCAAAAAATTACATAGGGATATAGGTTAAAATGAAATATTATAAATACAAAGGTTATATTTGAAAAACAATGCAAGTAAAAAAAAATCAAAACATTGAACCCCACACACAAGTTTCCTCCAAAAAGATAGCACCTTACAAGAAAAACCTTCCATTTCCATCCAAAATCATATGTGAACAGTGCTAAATCCTCTTAAAATGATTTTATACCCAAGTTTTAAAAATCAAAGGCCTTTAAAAAATGGAGGCTTTGTACATTCACTCATCCCGCACATGTTTAAATCCGGGCCTGAACCATATATGTCACATTTTATAGTTATGACGTACACTTGGTCTAAGAGTGATTTGTGCTACTACTGTATTAATTAGATCGTGTGTTTTTTTTTACTGACGGCTTATATTAAATTTCTTGTTCGGACGGTAGATACAAAAGTACGTGTTTTTTTACCTTTTATGTGTTTAGTTTTCCGTAATGTTTTTCTTTATACTTTCTTTAAATTTTTTATTTTGCGTTAACTTTTTCTTTTTCTTTAATAAAAGTCATCTATTTCCACCAACACCCAACCCACGATCCATAAAATCAGTTTAACAAAACCATGATATTATCCTCATCTCTCTCTATCTCTCTTTATTTCATCTTCTTTATCATACACCATCTCACCGTCATATCTCAAATCAAATCCATAATTAAAATAAAACAAACCCATATTCATTTTCATTACACTACATTTTAAAAAAAAACTTTCAAAAATGGGTTGCTCTGCTTCATGTTCGACCACCATAATAACCCATAGCAACCAACCTTCAAACTCATGCACTTCATCACCAACACCACACCATATTTTTACTCACTATTTTCAGACCATTATTACAACAACAACAACAACACATCATCATCATCATCAACGCAAACAACGCTTGTTTCAAGAACCATGTCATTATCAACACCTTTGATCCATCATCCACCACTTTGAAATGGTGACTCTAACCACTTTGTTTCACTTACTTCCACTACTTATGGCGCATTAAATGGTTACCTTAATGGTTCTACACTTCTACTAATGAAAACAAAGTTAAAAACATTAAGAACCATGACCGTCAAGATGTGTCATCACCTGACTCTGTTATTAATGCATGAGAGTTGATGAATGGATTAAACAAGTAGGGTTGGATCAGTTGGAAAACCCCTTGCCTCTCAACCGAGAGGTCGTGGTTCGATCCTCATTCCTACAAAAGGACTGAGGTCCTTTCTACCTTAGTAGAACCCAAGCAGCCTCTACCTGGTAGGTAGGTAAGGCTGTCACATCTTAACCTCCCCATACACCGTAAACGGTATTGGGTACCCATAACAATAAAGTTGATGAATGGATTAGATGGCGATGATTTTGATTTAATTGAGCTAAATCGAAAGAAACCCGTTTCTTTCATTCGAAAAAAGTGTAATGGGTCGAAGAAAAATGTATGTTTCTTTTAGGATGGGTGATTCTTATGAATTGGTTCAGTTTTCGGATATTTAGGATGCTAAGGATGCTAAGCCATTATGGAAGCATTTATCTGAGGCATCTTTGTTGTCGAAAATGGATTCGAATTTGGTTAATGGTTATAACAAAGCATTGGATTTGAAAGTGGTTTCCAAAGTCGTATTTAGTGAAAATGAGGAACAAATGAATCTCTTGAATTTGTAATCCTTTTCATGGTTTTGTTAAACTATTTTTATGATGCTTGAGTGGATTCAAATGCTGGTGGTGTTGGTGAAGGTACGTGACATTTTTTAATTTAAAAAAAAA
This sequence comes from Chrysanthemum lavandulifolium, assembly GCA_022545495.1. Taxonomy (NCBI): domain Eukaryota; kingdom Viridiplantae; phylum Streptophyta; class Magnoliopsida; order Asterales; family Asteraceae; genus Chrysanthemum; species Chrysanthemum lavandulifolium. The sequence continues at coordinate 44,154,272 of CM040240.1, read as the reverse complement.
GTAAAAACAAAAAATGTAATGATAAACAACTTAAGCTTGAAAAATCAAATCGTCCTCGGTGCGAGGATAGATAAAACAGTTGACGAACAATCATCCTAAATCACACATACAATATCTTAAATGAAACACACAAAAAGCGAAATAGAGCAATACTGATCCATGCTCTCCGATGAACGAGTTACCACTTGCACGGGCTTCAACAGTCAACTGGGTTACAAAAGGGTGCTTGCTCTGTGCCAAAATGTTTAATGAAAGATCTTCCAAATCATTCGTAATTGAAGGCATATAAATGTACCAATTGGAATCCCTATACATGTGGCCATCAAAATCAAAAGTGATATATCTTTGTGTCCAAGCATAAGATGCAATGTTTCACCAAAGGCTACCATCATCCCCACCAAGGAGACGACCAATGCCAAAAGGCCAAATGTTAATTTCAATGGTAACTTATTGATAAAATCTTCTTCTGTGTAACGTGATGTGAGAATGGAGAGAAACATCATCAAGGCAACGATGGCACCACAGAATGATATCATATCGGAGTAAACAAATACTTTAAAGTGGTTGTTTTTATAAAACTGGTAAACCAACGTTGTTCACCGGTGACACCGCTGGTGATGCCGCTGGTAAACCGACCGGTGGATCCCCACTATCCTGCTGACTTCCCCCTGGAACAGTAATGATGGCTGCAAAAGTGATTGTAATGATGAGTGCAGCAACGATTATATATGAATTTGCAGCCGTCTTCATCCACTCTTCCCCTCGTTTTTTTAGGTCCGCGTGTTCTTTCCTGAATACCATCATTGGTGTCTCGCCCATATTATTTTTTTCATTGTCACATCCAGGAAGTGCAAACTTCTCCACTTTCTATAATGATTCAAGGTACAGCAGTTATTAAGGCAAGTTAATTGATACCGACCTACTAAAATATATATGCTTGATAAGAAAAGAGTTCCAACTATTTATAAAGAGATAACATATTTACCTTAAACCATTTGACCTCTTTTCGCATCTGTAAAGCTGCACCCGAATCCTTATCAAGTTTCTCTGTCGGTGTTAATTCCCCAGCATAGTGCAACAGACTGTTACCAAATTTCGGTTTAACTTTGAAGAAATAGGTGTCAACCTTCGTTTCATATGCCAAAAAGTTGAAAACCTTTTCGGAACGATATTTTACAGCCAATTGCATAAGGTTATAACCATCGCCCTCCATCAATATTACCTCTGGAAAATGTTCGGCTATCTCTTTTAGTGCTTCATGTTGGTCTTTACATGCAGCCACACAAGCAGCAGAGTGATAGTGACTACGTTTTTCAAGAGTTGTTGATTGAAGTCTAAGTCGATTGCATATACTCCTTACGACCAGAAGAGTTTTATTGTGTGTCACTTCTTCTTCAGGGAGACTGTTTAACTTTGCTACAGTGGTCGCAGACACTCCAAGCTCTATAATAAAAAAGTATTATTCCTTTCCTTCTAATAAATGATGTGATATTTTGATTGGTTAGTCGAGTAATGTATGATTAAAACGAACCCAATGAATTTTTTTCTTACCACGCCTTTTAAAATATAGGAAAGACCCATACACCCTTGCACGAATCCACCGGATGTCTACAAAAGAAATTAAACTTGATCGTCAGAACCAGCTGACACTTTTCTATTAATATTAAAGATATCAACGTAAAACTATTGACCATTCGGACGCGTGTTTCTAAAACAAAAACAAACACATATTGACTAATTTGGAGGCCAATTTCGTCTTTTATTGGCTAATCATGTGATTCAATTATGCCATAGTTCAAACTTTTTAATTGGTCTAATAAGATTTAAAAATGATTCAAACACTCGCATTATATGTTGCAATGCAAAGTTTTTCCTTACCATATCGCAAGACTATAAAAGGGTAGACAATCAAGTTCCAAAGAAACTTCTTGAAGCCTGCAAAACAAATTAGATTAAACCGCAAAAAACACTCTTGTTATATGTTTTAAAAAACTTTTTAATTGGTCTAATTAGATAAGATTCAAACACTCGCATTATATGTTGCAATGCAAAATTTTCCTTACGATATTGCAAGTCTTTTAAAGTATCCACAATCCAGTTCCAAATCATCTTGACAACCCAGTTACAAAAAATCTTCTTGACAATCCGGTTCCAGATCATCTTGACAATCCAGTTCGAAATCATCTTGAAAACCCGGTTACAAAAAATCTCTTTGACAATCCAGAAAATCTTCTTGACAATCTGGTTCCAAATCATCTTGAAAAACCAAATCATCTTGACAAACCAGATGCAGAAAATCATCTTGAAACCTGCAAAACAAATTAAATTAAACCGCCAAAAAACTCGTCTTATACATTTTAAAAAACTTTTTAATTGGTCTAATTAGTTATAAAAAATGATTCAACATTCGCAACATATGTTGCAATGCAAAATTTTCCTTACCAAATAGCAAGACTTTTAAATTATAGACAATACAGTTCCGAAAATCATCTTGAAGCCCGCAAAACAAATTAGATTAAACCGCAAAAAACCACAAGAAAAACTAATGATGATCGTATAAAGTTTAACATACAAAATAATGAGCAGATTACAAAAATAGTCCATATGTTTGTCTAAATTGCTGGTTCAGTGTCTATGTTTTTGAAAGTATAGGCGTAGCCTCTATGATAATCTATTGGTATGATACGATTAAAATACCCTTATCTTCTTTCTCTTCAATTTTCATGCAAGTTTTTATTCTTCTTTTTAACATTTCTCTTCAATTTTCATGTAAGTTTTTATTCTTCTTTTTAATATAGTTTGACGAACACCAACAACATTTACCTAAATCACAAAGTCAAATCATTCAATATCTAATTCTAAATCACTTAATTTCATCAAAAACACTGATTTCACTACAAAAAAAATGTCATTTTATTATACTAAATGTAAAATTGAGTACATAAATAAGTGTGAACAAATTTTGAAAAACAAAAAGTTTTCACACTTATAGACACTTACAAGTGTACTATATTTAAAGAAGAAAAAAAGTAAAGAACGCCCAACGCCGCCTTCCACTTAAGCATGCAGACCCAACACCGCTTCGGTGTATGGGGAGGTTAAGATGACAGACACTTTACCCCTACCCAGGTAGAGAGGCTGCTTGGGTTCTACTAAAGGTAGAAAGGACCTCCTTTTGTAGGAGTGAGGATCGAACCCCGACCTCCGGTTGAGAGCGAGGGTTTTCCAACCGATCCAACCCTACTTGTTAAGCAGATTATATTTGTAACACCCAATTCCTCCACGCTTTTCTTTCTTTGTGGAGAATTTAGGTGTTATAAATATAATATGCATTTGCAAGGGTGAACAAATTCTAGATTTCTTCACACTTAAAAGTGTAGATTTTTTTTTAACACATATGAGTGTGAAAACTCTTTTGTTTTTCAAAATTTGTTCATACTTATTTGTGTAACCAACTTTTACACATTTATAAATGTTAATAAACTCAAAAAATTCTACGCACTTTTTAATAGTGTGGTAAAATGATTTTTTTTATTTTTTTTTATTTTTTTATTTTTTTTTAATAACAATCGCAAATCTTAAACCCCAAACAAATTAAACACACAATTTCAAACTAAAAAATACTCTAATATTTGTTTATACGCATGACATGATGAAACAATAGATAATCCGTATTACTTAAACTTTTAATCCAAAAGAAGAACATACAGTCATCGTTTGTGAAATAATACAAATAACGGCAAAATCAAAAGATGGATTCCGTATTAGATAATGCTTTCACTTTAGTCAAACTCTTAATTTTATATTAGATTTAGCTAAAAAAAAAAAAAAACCGTAAAATTCACAGGCATATTTTAAAGATGTCACAAAACTATACTAAATGTAAACAGATTGTTGATAAGTAAAAGCTCAATATAACCAAAATTTACCGTAGATCCAATCAACCAATAATAACCATTCATTTTTTATTACGATAAACTTTCACCCTTTTTAAAAATTAAATATCTCGCAAACCGTTAATCGTTACGCGATAAAAATTATAATATCATGACGAGAATTAAATTATCTTTCTATGATACGCACTACTATATATTTTTAACAACTTTTTTTCAAAATTTTGGTCAACAAAATCATATATGATTTGTGAAAATCATATATGATTCGATTTTACTTAATCACATATGATTTTTGAGAATCATATATGATTGTAAAAATCATATATGATTCAGAAAATCGAATCATACATGATTTTTAAAATCATATATGATTCGTAAAATCATATACGATTTTTCTGACTAATTTTGAAAAAAACGTTTATCGAAAAGATATAACAACGCGTATCTATAGAAAGATAATTTAATTCTCATATGATACAGATTTTTCAGACCTTGAAAATTTACTGCTTTGCAAGATATGTTGCTTTAAAAAAAAGGTGGAATATGATTTAAATAAAAACTACTGGCCATGACGGCCCATCGGCTCTACGACAAATATGAGTTATACTGATCTCAACTCATTGATAATGCGAACATTGTTGGGGTTTAAAAATAATGTGTAGCATAGTGGGATAATCAATAACCAAATATCAAAATGAGCCGTGTTATTACTTTCCAAAAATATCATTTGACCTGAGTTACGCGAATATATATTTGGCACAATTCAGAGTGTTTTGTTTATGTCTTAGATACAAACACAAAAACTTGTAAGTGTTTCCATCTCTATGTATACATCCCATAGATATTGTTTCTCTTATATAGAAAGTACTCCACCAATGGAAATTATATGATAATTAATAAGCCAAATAATCTCTTCATAATATTCCTCCAAAATAGTTAAACTAATTACTAGCCGTATTCATCATGGGTCATTAAACCAATTCTAAATGGCCCCTTAAATAACTTTAGGTCCGTCTTTGACTAATCACCATGCTATATAATTGTGGATCTAAGAGCATCCATTATGATGAACCTATCAAAAAATTTATAAAACTACCATTATATGCAATGTCATTAATTTACAAACTTATTCATATTATAAACTTATTCTCACTATAGATAAAAACTTTAGTAGATTTATAAAGTTGTCACCTCATAAAATGTCATTAATTTAAAAACCTTTTTAAAATGATAGATTTTTTTATGCCACATAGACTTGAAATGGTTCCTAACTATGATATGCAAATTTGTGAACCTCTTCTTCTAAGATATAATCTTAAACCAACATAGTGGATAGTGGATACTCTAAAATTTGTATTAAGTGTCATATAAATTGTAAGTTTTGAGCACATAATAAGGAAATGTGCCTAATAGTAACAAAGGTTTATCATTGTTCCAATTAAGTACCCAAACATTAATTAACCACATAAACCATCTTAGTTTGAGGACGGTTCCATTGTTGTGAAAATGTTTTAAAATACTATATTTAAGATATTATATGTGCTTTATTTAGTTGTACCGTAACAATAAATACCCGCTCTGAATTTAATTATTCTCAATGTACAACCAATTTATGCACATGTGAAAAGAAATATAAGTCATAAAATAATAACTAAGATTAAAATGTGATTTGTTTAGAACACTCAAATACAAAGATTTCATAAAAATGAAACACTGCGGAAAATTTGAGTGGTTTTTATGATGATAAGAAAGTTAGAATGAGTAAATTGAAAAAAAAAATCAAATTGGTTACTATATCATGATTTTCACCCAAAAATATAAAATACTATAATTAGAAGAAAAATTAAGTTCAGTAAATCAGAAGTTATACTTAATAAAAGTAAATTAGGACAAGCATTAATTATCTATATTTCTCCAAATACCTACAAATTATTAAAATTATCTTACATAATGCCACCTTTGTGAATAATACTCTATTTTCAAATTCAATGAAAACATTCATGAACAACGCCAAGAATGAACAATTTTTCTTAATAGAGGGTTCTAAAGGGAGACATATATATATAAATACCTTGGCCCAATTTCTGAATCCACGCCTTAGCCTTATACCGCCAGCCACCATTTTGTGTTTCTTGTTGATTGGAAGGGACTGTCTCAACCATTAAAAATCACCCAAGGTCAATGAATACTTGGATTAATGCAAATGAAGATTTAATTTTGTGGTGACAACAAAATATTTGGTGTCAACTCATCTTCAAAATTAAATTGATTAGGCTTTTATGATAATTTGTAATCGAAAAAAAAAAAAGAACAAAAAAAGAGGTTGAAGTAAAGTTTTAGTACCCCTGTTCGTAGCCTCGAATTCCATCCCCGCATCTTCAAAACAAAGATAATTGTTAGTTACATGCTTCTATTCATGGGTTTTCTATCTTTCATTTATGGGGTTTTATAGTAGAGAACTTGAGCATTTAGTTGATTGGTGAGAAGTAGGGGTGATCATTCGGTTTAACCCGATCCGAACCGACCCGACAAACCCAAAACCCAAAAGTCGGAAAAATCTCGAACCGAAACCGAACTGAGAAAACTCGGTTTTCTCGGTTTCAGTTCGGTTTCGGTTTTAGTCGTTTTTTTCTCAAACCAAACCGACCCGACCCGACCGAAACTCAAAACTCGGTAAAATCTTGAACCAAAATAGAACCGAGAAAACTCGTTTTGGTTCGGTTGGCTCGGTTTTGTCGGTTTGTCGGCTTCGGTTCGGGTTAAACTCGGTTTTGCTCAGCCCTTGTAGGGATGACAATAAAACCCGACGGGGAAACACGAAACCCGAACTTATTGAGGCGGGGCGGGGCATTGACGGGGATTCTTATCGGGTTTGGGGCGGGGACGGGGCACACTATCCCCGCCCCGAAACCTATAAATATACATTTATCTATATACCTTAAATATTGTGCTAGTATTTATGTACTAAATATAATTATCTAATTTTGTTAATTTTTATCTTTGTAATATTTCAATGTTTGATCATAAAATCTTGTTTTATGTCATAATATTCTAAAAAAGTTGTGATTTATTCCAATGCCTAATATATTATTAATGGGTTCTCGATTCTTTAAGTTTTTACATAAAATCATATTGTTAATAGTGTAAAAATAAGAATAAACGGGAAAGGCATGAGCATGATGGAGGATCACGCTCAAAAAAGAAAACCCGATAAGACCCCAATGAGAAATGCGGCGAATTTGGGGGAGCATCTCGCCCCAATGGGACGCCCCGATAAGATCCCCGATGGGAATTTAGGAGGGTTTGGGATGATTTTTGTAATCGGGTTTAGGGACGGAAATGGCCGCCCCGCCCTAAACCCACCCCCTTGCCATTCCTAAGTTCTAGTGAGAAGTGCATTAAATACTTTCATTTAGACACTCTTATTTAAGAAAAAGTGTTGACAAGTATTTAAATTTTTTGCCAAGTTTGTAAAAGTTATGAATTCTATCAAAACTTTTCTTTTATCATTTTTTTTCTTTTTTTAGATTTTCCGCCTTTAACTTTCTAGATATTTGATATTTTTTTCTCAGTGTCATAGGTTATGCGGAGATCAAACGTCGTTTAGTGAGGTATTGTCAGACCTCACTGAACTGAACACTTTCTTTTGGACTTATTCTTCCGACTCTGAACCGCATCGACACTACAGTGGAAACTTTTTTTTCTTCTAAAAGCCGAGAATGAGTTTTGCTAAATATTTACCCAATGCTATGTTATACTTAGACCATTTTATGTTCAAGTCTTATTCAGATACTGCTGGACGCTGAATTGGCCCAACATAACGCTGATTTATTGCACAGCGAGGTGCGTTATAGCCGCAAATATACTGAATAAAAAACACTCCGAAGGTGGGTGTTAACACGCTTATAATGCAAACGGGCCTTTAAGAAAGTGTTAAGTTCAGTGGAGTCTGACAATATTTATGGGTTTTTATTCCAAACTATAAACCCGTCAACAAACTAAATGGGCCCTTAAAAGGTGATGCATTTAACGCATCGTTAAGAATAAAGTATAACTCTTTAAATCATTTAATAACTTTTAGCATGTGTCGTATGACACATTATATGAAAATATTTTGTAATACATTTAATTGAAAAAGTTTATCGGGTTAGTTTTACTCAAACCCGATAATCCAACATTGTTATTGGTTCGGGTTAAGGTTAGATAATTTGTGTTATCGAGTTATTCGGTCAACCCGATAAAACCCGAAAATCAATATTAATTCTTTTTTTTCTTTCTAATAACTTAAAAAGCTCCGTACCAGTTTTATAATCATGTCCAACGTTAGTCTTAGAAAGTGGTAACACAAAAAAAAAGCTTACTAATATACTAATTGACACCCTTTCGATATTTCATATTTCATTTTTAAAAGCTTTACATGGGACAGTTAGTTGACATCCTTTTGATACTAATATACTAATTGACAGTTGTGTTTCATCCTTTTTTGATACTAATACGCATCGCTATTTCATCCTTTTGATACTAATATACTAATTGACGGTTTTTACATTGGACGATTAGTTGTCTTGCATAATTAGTGACTTTCTTAATATAATGTATACTAAGACAATTCATCGTTAATCATATAATGTGAAAAGAACACGATTAGTAAATTTTATATATTAATGATACACCTACTGCTAATTATATGCTTGCCAATAAATCGCCTACTTTATAAACATATATAGCCAATCTAACTTAACTTATATTGTTGGAAATGTATATATTTACAAACATGTGAATGTCCGGATTCGAACTCGTGACCACGGATTGCACACATTAGCGAATGAGAATTAAAGTTAATAATTAATGTTTATGTTTACGATTAATTATTACACATTAAGTCCGTTAACGATCGTTAAGTATTTAACGGAAAATGACTAACGACCGTTAAATGGAAAAGAGAAGGACTAGAAATGGAAACTTGGAAAAGTTAAGGAATGGGCTTTGGGCTTTCATGGTGGCCGCCATGGGGTCTCTCCAAGGCCTAGTTCCCTAACTTGTCCTCTAAGTTTTACCTACTAGTATATAAGGAGGGTAGGTTCTAGGGTTTCATACACTTGTGCATTGAATTAACCCTAGATCTCCTCTCTCTCTCTAGTCCATATTCGCCGAACACCCCAAGTAAGGGAGTTTGGTTTCGTTTTTCTTAAACGAGGACTTGTGTTAGATCTAGCAATCGCTGATTCGTTTGGTTAATTTGTGTACAAGAACGTGGTTGTAAGACATTATTCTTACACCAATAAGTACTTCTTTGGTTTGCTTTGCTCGAGGGTGGTTTTGCTTTGCTCGAGGGATTTGATATTCGCAAGAGGTACGTTACGCATACTTTCGCTAATTAATTTATTTGTTATGATCTTAAGTCTTCCACGTGTACTCTTGATGTCTTTATGTTTTATTATATTTTATATATCATAAACTCAACAAGTGGCATCACGAGCCTTGTATAACAAGTAATTAATTATCAAACACATAATTAAAATAAACATGAATGTGTTATTATTTGTATGCTTAGATCTAGGGTTTGCAAAACCTAAACCCTAATTTTGGGGGGCGTTTTTGGTGCCCTAATTAGGTTTTGTAAACTATTGTTTTAATTGGATTAGAAACCCCAAGATGCATGCAACTTTATGTGTATATGCGTAACTCGCTTAATTGCATTAATTGTTAGTGTAATTTATATCCATGATAATTATCTCGCATGTTTTATCATGGATCCGCTTTTATTGTATGTCTTTCATGTTTTAAGTGATATACATTAAATAATGATAGATCTTAAATTGGGAAGACCTCAATAATTATTAATTTTAATCAATTATGTGCTATGTGGTATATATTTAGTTTTGACTTACGCAATCGATGAATCGATGCATGTGGTTCACCTTGTACATAGATGAAAACGGTGGAAGTCTTAATTAAATATATGCATATTGATGATATAAAATTGGTTATTAATAAGATTTATCAAAACCGTTTGCATGTGGCTATTTGATATGCATGACTTTTATTTGTTATGTATTCATTGTTTATTTGTTTATTTTTTAAATACTTGCTTGTTTGTGTTTTGTAACAAGGGTATTTTTACAAGAAAAATAAACCGATCTAAACAATGGTGAAACATGTATTTTAAGAATAGTAATCATAATCGTTTAATTGATTGATGACTTTGGTACAAATGACCGAAAGGCTCACCCATGAGAATGAACTAATAAAGGGGTTTAAAGAAGTGCGCAAACACACCGAATGGATGTCTAAGGTTGTGCTTTAGCACGCACCGGTCCTCTCGCCTCGAAGTTCGAGTGGAGCTACTTAGTAAGTCATTAAATGTGCAAGCTCATCTTAAGGGCTAATTCGTGTTGATTCCATGCGCCACTTAGGTGGTAATTATCCAAACACTAAGTGTTTACACTTATGCAAAAGTACGGTATAATGGATGATAATTAACACTAATTCCTTGATTGGTGATCCCAATACCTCAATTAAAGTTTGATGATGAAAAGCTTATACATTAAAACAAGATATAAATGTTTTAATAAAACTATGCTACAAAGATGAATGCATGACATCTTTGTACATATTTGATTTTACATCAAAACTATTACCCTTTAATTTAAGTTATATGCCATCCAACGAAACGGAAACACCTAAGATTACTTTCTATTTGCGTGAGAACGTGATTTAGATCTTAATCAAAGGGTAAAATGTCCACGTGTCGTGAGAACGGGCATGGACGATTTTGCGCTTAAGTTGGACAACTTAATTGAGTTAGGCGGTGAGAACCGGCAACTCAAGGCATAAGATGGGATAAAACATGTTTACATGGCGATTGATATTGGCTATATGTAAATCCCATAAATCTAGGAATTGCAATTGAAATTGGCAATTGAGCAAATGCTCTACCATTTCAGATAAGGTTCATCACTAATGATCAATCGATGTGATGAGATTATGACAATTTGGATCCTAGTTTTCAATAAATATTAATTGGTTATATGAATATGAACCTTGGGTATTTAATTGTTTATTGAAAAGGAAAATTATCAAAATACTAATGATGGTTTTTGAACTTTTTCGTAGATGGCTCAACTGATAACACTATGAGCTTATCGAGTGCCGCTTTCAAAGATATGATTGGAAGGACAAGTCGACCGCCCTAATTTCAATGATTGGCATCGCTCACTTAGGATCATCCTTCGTGTTGCCAAAGGGTTGAAATTTTGACTACACTCGCTCGAAGCTCCTCCCAACACGGCAACCGCTCTTGAATTAGAGGCATATCGTGTTGAATATGAGAAGCATAATGATGTGGCGTGTCTAATGCTTTGGGATGTCCGCTCAATTGCAAAACAATTTGAGCACTATCCGCCTATGAGCATGCTAGATGAACTCAAACGTATGTTTGAGAAGCCACCGGCAATGAATCGTATGAACTAATTGAAAAGGTTCACACCGCAGCGTGAGGTTGGCAACTGTCTCCGACCACGCCCTGAGATGAAACATCACTTGGACCAATTGGAGAAGCTCTACCGTGGTTACTCGAACGATGTATGTGTCGGACTCATCAATCATTCCCTTAATCAGAACGATTTGGTGATTTTGTCCGCAATTTTAACATGCATTGCACGGGAAGACAAGTGAATGAGTTACATGCAATGCTTGTAGACTACGAGAAGAGATTGCCAAAGAAGGCTCCTACACCGCCGTGCTCGCTATATGTGGTGGTAGGGTGAATAAGCCTAAGCCGCAAGCGATAAGAAAGGGAAAGGAAAAGGAAAGGGAAACAAGTTGTCATCCCACCAGCTCCTAAGAAGAACCCTCGAAAGAAAAGGAGAATCCTAAGAAGGATTTGTCTTGCCACCATCGCAACTCACCGTGTCACCGGAAGCGGAACTGCCAGCTTTATCCGAATGAGTGCCTTCGTAATAAAAATAAGATGGTGCCTAGCTCATCGTGTATTTTTATGTTTGAATTATTTTCTTTTCCTCATAAGTTAAATTCTCGGATATATGATACGTGATGTGGTACTCACATCCGTAATACATCGCAGGACTTAGAGGCGAAGAAGTCGACGTGGAGAGAGATACTTGTACGTTGGAAATGGAAAGCGTGCAATTGTCGGGCCATAGGGACTTTTGATTTAGTGTTGCCTTCGGGCTTAATTTTAGAACTAAATAATTGTCATTATGCACCCTCCATTGTTAGGGGTGTCATTTCGCTTTTGTTAAAAGATATTGGTTTTGTGCACACTTTTACCGCTTATGGAATTTCGCTTTAAATAATGTTTTTACTTTAATGCAATTCCTATGCTTGGTGTGTTTGAAATTGATATGGATGGTTGTATATCCAATGAAAATAATTGTTGTATAGCATTAGCAATAAGAAGAGCAAGTCGAATCGTGACTCTTCTTATCTTTGGCATTGTCGCCTTGCCCATATTGGCAAGAAACGCATGGAAAAGCCGCAACACGATGGGCTTTTACAAACGGTCAATGATGAATCATTTGACAAATGCGAGTCTTGCATTGTGGAAGATGACAAGGAAACCTTTTCACCACAAGTGGAAAGGGCTTCGATCTACTTGGATTGATACACACCGATGTGTGTGGTCCACTTAGACATGTGTCAAAACGTGGTGGTCGTTTACTTTAACCTTTACGGATGATTTCGGTCGTTATGGTTATGTTTATTTACTTAAACATAAACATGAAGTCTTTGAAACATTTAAGGTTTTCAAAAGTGAAGTAGAATTACAACTTGAAAGAAGATTAAAGCTCTTCGATCCGATAGAGGTGGTGAGTATATAAGTCAAGAGTTCAAAGATTACTTAGTCGAGTGTGGAATTATCCACACTCACATCTCCTTATACTCCACAAAGAAATGGTGTATCTGAAAGGAGAAATCGTACCTTACTTGACATGGTACGATCAATGTTTGAACTTACGACTCTACCTTTACTTTTGGGATTATGCCTTGAAACCGCTATTCGCATTTTGAATATGGTTCCAACTAAGAAGGTTGTTAAAACTCCATATGAAATATGGACCGAAAAGCTCCCAACTTTTCTTACTTAAAGGTCCTGGGATGTGAAGCGTTTGTTAAACGTGACACACCGATAAGCTCCAAGCCGATCCGTTAAGTGTATCTTTGTAGGATACCCTAAGGAAACTATGGGTTACTACTTTTACTACCCAGTGAGAACAAAGTCATCGTGGCTAGGTATGGAGATTTCCTTGAAAGGAATCTCATATCTCAAGAACTCATGGGAGAGTATATGATCCGGAATATGATCAAGAAGATACAACACCTTCGAAACCACTAGCCAACTTCAAGAAGAACCCGAAAGCTTAGGTGCTCCTCCCAAGTTGTTCCCATTCGTAGGTCCGAAGGACTATACGTGCACCGACCGCCTATGTCTTAACGTAGAGGTGGAGGAAAATATGGTTGGGGATCTTAATGAACCCGCTAACTATAAGGTCGCCATGGTCGATCCCGAAAAGGATAAATGGCGATTGCTATGAATGGGAAATGCAATCCATGAAAGATAATGATGTCTCGGATTGAAGTTGACCTTCCTCCCAAGGCTAAGGTCGTTGGGAGTAAGTGGATCTTCAAAAGAAAACCGACATGGATGGCAATGTACACACCTACAAGGCTCGCTCGGTGGCTAAAGGTTTTACTCAAACCTATGGCATTGACTACGAGGAGACATTCTCCCGTAGCGGACATAAGAGCTATTAGGATTCTCATAGCTATAGCCGCACACTATGACTATGAGATTTGGCAAATGGATGTCAAAACCGCTTCGAATGGCCGCTCTAGATGAAGACATCTATATGGCGCACCGGAAGGGTTTGTGAATCCATTATTTCTAACCGTATGCAAGCTTAAGAGGTCCATTTATGGACTAAAGCAAGCATCAAGGCAATGGAATAAAAGATTCGATGGAGAAATCAAAAGTTTTGGATTTACTCGAATCTTGATGAGCCATGTGTATATCACAAAGCTAGTGGGAGTCGTGTTACTTTCCTTATTTCGTATGTCGATGACATATTAATCATGGGAAATCATATACCAAGTCTAAATGAGGTGAAAGCCTATCTTGGTAAATGTTTTTCGATGAAAGACTTAGGGAAGCAAGATATATACTCGGAATCAAGATCTACCGGATAGATCAAGGCGGCTAATTGGTTTAAGCCAAAGTGCTTACATTGACAAAATATTGAAGAGATTCAATATGCAAAATTCCAAGAAGGGATTTTGCCAATGCAAGTAAATCATGGTTTGAGCGACCAAGGTCGTGCTTCAACACCGCAGAGGTGGCGCGATGAAGAAAGTTCCTTATGCTTCTACCGTAGGATCTATCATGTACGCAGACGATGCACAAGGCCCGATGTGGCGTTTGCTCAAAACTTGACCATCGGTATCAACGTAATCCGGTGAAATTCATCGATCATTAAGCATATTCTCAAGTACCTTAGGGCTACAAGAGATATGTTCATAGTGTATGGAGGAAATCCGATGTAACTGCTCGTTATGTGTTATCGCGATGCATCCCGGAAGTGTGACAAAGATGATACGAAGTCTCAAACGGGTTACATTTTGTCATCAATGGAGGTGTTGTGGATTGGAAGAGTAAGAAATGACAACACTTATGATGTCTCGCTACATGAAAGTGAGTACATAGCGGCGCTCGAGGTCGCCATGGAAGTCGTTTGGATAAGGAAATTTGTTTCGGGCTTGGTGTTATGCCGTCGATTGAAAATCCTATTAAAGTATATTGTGACAATTCAACCGCAATTACTTTTGCCCATGAACCCGAGTCATGAAGGGCACCAGACACTATCCTAGACAATATCACTATGTTCGAGAGCAAGTCGAGATAGGTGAAATTGAGTTGCTCAAAGTTCACACAGATGATAACCTAGCGATCCGTTAACGAAGGCCTTGCTCGGTGAAAACTTAATCATTTGTCCGATAAGTTTGGACTTCGCTTAGCTAGTAGTTTCATGCCCATCTCGTGACTAAGTATTTTAGATAAAAGGATATTGTAAACATTATTATTGAAATGAAATAAAGTATTTTTGTTATGTTTATTATTCATTTATTATGATGTTGTCCTATATTTACATGTTTAAATCCTTGAATAACTTAAGTTATTCTAAATAGTCCGTTGTCAATCAATAACATGGGAATGATATTGAATTAAGACAACTGAGTATTAGTTAGAATATACTTGAAAGTATATTGATGCGTAGCATGACTAATTTCGATGATATTCAATGAATTGAATATAGGACTTATCCCACCCACATGATGATACTTTATGGATCTTTGTCATTAAGTATATCATGGATATTTATCCTCCGACTTGAGATACAAGAGATATGTCATGGATGTAGTGCATTTTGTGAAGCAATCTAACGCTACACGAATCGGTAGTTATAAGGGTTGTTTTCGTAAGTGTTGCGAAATTTATGAATCTCGCTTGTAGTCAAAATGGGATTTGTTTCCTTCAAATTCATTTTGAAGTATAATACTACCGGGCCCTCGTAGGATTGTTAAGATGTTTGTATGGCCATACCCAAGGTCTTTCGCTTAGAAGAATTGGTAATCTTAATAAATCATAAAGCGAGAAATGTAATAGTTAATTAAGAAATGAGTAAGATCCATATTCTTATTAACATGGTATTAGAAACAAAGGATGAATATGATGATGAATCATCAAACTTGGTTTTCTCCGAAAACCATACACGAGTTGTACCGGGGCATTGGCGTGTTGCTAGACGCTAACCAATGTCATTTCACGCTTTGTAAACATATCCAAGTGGGAGTCGTTGGAAATGTATATATTTACAAACATGTGAATGTCCGGATTCGAACTCGTGACCACGGATTGCACACATTAGCGAATGAGAATTAAAGTTAATAATTAATGTTTATGTTTACGATTAATTATTACACATTAAGTCCGTTAACGATCGTTAAGTATTTAACGGAAAATGACTAACGACCGTTAAATGGAAAAGAGAAGGACTAGAAATGGAAACTTGGAAAAGTTAAGGAATGGGCTTTGGGCTTTCATGGTGGCGGCCATGGGGTCTCTCCAAGGCCTAGTTCCCTAACTTGTCCTCTAAGTTTTACCTACTAGTATATAAGGAGGGTAGGTTCTAGGGTTTCATACACTTGTGCATTGAATTAACCCTAGATCTCTCTCTCTCTCTAGTCCATATTCGCCGAACACCCCAAGTAAGGGAGTTTGGTTTCGATTTTTTCTTAAACGAGGACTTGTGTTAGATCTAGCAATCGCTGATTCGTTTGGTTAATTCGTGTACAAGAACGTGGTTGTAAGACATTATTCTTACACCAATAAGTACTTCTTTGGTTTGCTTTGCTCGAGGGTGGTTTTGCTTTGCTCGAGGGATTTGATATTCGCAAGAGGTACGTTACGCATACTTTCGCTAATTAATTTATTTGTTATGATCTTAAGTCTTCCATTTTCTTTGTGTACTCTTGATGTCTTTATGTTTTATTATATTTTATATATCATAAACTCAACAGCCTTTTGATTCAGTAAGAAGATATCGGAAAGTATCTTTGTGAGGAGTAGAGATAGCCACATGGATAGGCAAGCATTTATCATTGTCTTCTTTGAATAACAGATATGGATCTCTGTCCACCAACCTCTTTGCAGCATTGAGGTTGCCAACTAGTGCAGCACGGTGCAATGTGTTCCTTCCATCTCTATTTACCAAGTTAACAAGAGTTATGGGGTTCGTGGAGGTGGAAGTGGACTCACGGGCCTCGGTCTGGATTAATGTGACAACATGGTCCAAGACTTTCTTAAAATACTGGTGGTTTTTTTTACGAGTGACAATTATAACGTGGAGTGGTGTAGGGCCGTCCTGAGTAAGTTCAACGTCATATCCATGCTTGTCTAATTCACCACTAGTTACCTTCAAATCACCACTCATGATTGCTGTATACAGTGCTGTAAAATTCACATGATCTGCTAATTGGCACAAAAAAAGATTGACATGAGCCAAATAAGAAATAAGCACCAAGAATTAGGAAATAATAAATTAATAAAAGGAATATATCATTGTAATAAAAGTTGACATCATAACTGTATCCGCCCGGCAAATCGGTGTACTCAATATCCAAAGGGCCATAACGATTCTTTATTTCCCCCCACAATCCTGTTGCAGTCGGGATTTTGGTAAGAGTTGTATCAATCACAATTTGTGTCAGTGAACTAAAGATCCATCCCTTAAGAAGCTGATTATACTCTTTCCAACGCTTATGATTCCCAAAAGTGGCGGGTGGTGGCCTTGATAGGGGATCAATGAGATTTTGCAGATCATGCAACTCCAGAAGATACTTTATCTGTTGCGCCCACTGAATATAGTTCTCTTTACCAGATAACTTGACAGAAAGAAAGCTGGCTTCAATTACAGGAATATGGACTGGATAACCTATATATTTATGCAATGTTCAACGTTAACAAACTTCTATTTCTATATTGAAAATGGAAACTATACATATACTCGTGTCCATGACAATGATAATACAAAAACTCCGTAATTGATATGTAATTTGAATATTCAGAAAATAATATGATCGTACCAGTAGTACAAATAATTTGTAACGCGAGCCAAACTTCTTTCGATGACTTGAGGTCCTTAACTATATCGCGCAGTATGTCACTTAGTGAAGACTTGATCGGTGTCATGACATGTTGATCCAAAAGTGTCCATCTTTCAGAATATACCTTCACAATAGCCTTGTCTCTCTGCCTTATACTACGTGAAATCTTCGAGGGGTCTCTAAATGTACCATCAATGAAAGCTCCCCTGTTTTGGTTTACCAGAAATGACTCTGTTTTTTCTTTCCACTGAACGTAGGTTGTTTCATCATTTAGCTTCAAAGAAGAATTGCTGTCAAGGGGCCCTATATCTTCTGCGTTTTACGATTATATTTGATTTGAGTAAGGTAATATGCTAAACCATAAACATGTAATGCGTAAAATTAAAAAATAAAATTGAATATATTGCTTTTTGTCGATTAGAAAAATATCGGGGACATACGTATGAGTAGGTTTGTGATTGGCTAATATAATTAGAGGTGGCAAAGCAACGGGCGGGCGGGCATTTTAAACGGCTAAAAGCAAGACGGCCAGAATTCAAGACGGGCTAAAACAAGACGCTTAAACTAAGACGCTAAACCAAGCACACGTTATACAAATCGCTTAATAAAATACCTAAACGACAAAATAAATTCCTTAAACGTAATATCTTATTTATATTAACAAAAATAAATATATTATATAAAAATCTTTAAAACGATCGTTAATGCTCAACAATTGAGAGAAAAAAGAGTGCCTGTTGTGCCCATTTAAGTTTTCAATAGCTATATGTACCATTTCAAAAAGAAGTGCTAAACGCTTAAATCTTCTAAAACGTGCCCATTTAATTCCATCTTTTCGCTTTCGGACACATTTTCACACCTCTAAATATAATCATCAGTTAGCTTCTGTTAGTTATTGCATAAATTACTCTTCATATATAAAATTTATTCTTCAGTTATAATCTTCAATTAAAATCTTCAGTTAGTTATATTAAAATGAAAAGTACACTTTACTAAAAAAAAGTAAAGTAAAGTCAGGGACGGAGCTAGGGGGTTTCGCGGGTGCCCGGGAACCCTATGGATTTTTTCGATGTAGTGTTAATTTTTGAAAAAAACACTGATTTTTCCTAAATGTATCTTAAATGCACCCGATCCTTTGAAATGTGTTTCAAGTATTACGGTTCGAAAAATTTTGTGCACCCGGTCATATTTGGTCCTGGCTCCGTCCCTGAGTAAAGTAACGCCCAATGCCGTCTTTCACGGGTTATGGGTACCCAATATCGCTTCCGGTGTATGGGGAGGTTAAGATGTAGACAATTTTACCCCTACCCAGGTAGAGAGGTCGCTTCGCCTCTACTAAGGTAGAAAGGACCTCCTACTTTTGCTATTTTGGTCTCTATGATATGGCCAAATTGATATTTGATCCCTAAAACTTTAAAAGCGCACTGAACGTCCCATTTTGAAGTTTCCGTTGCATGTTTGGTCCTTGGACCCTACCCTCTCTTTCCATAGGGACCAAAAATGCAACTTACTCATATACAATTTCTTTTCAGCTTTTTACAAGCTATGTCCTTGTGATTTCACAAAGTCAAATTTAGTCCTTTTTTTTCAAATTTCTCTAACAAATCATCCCAAATGTTGTCAAATTTTGCCGTTTTCGTCCTTTTTGCCAACGATTGTTAGCATTTAACGTTTCATCCGATTTTATACGTTTTTGTCTGTTTTCTCTTATGTATTTGTCTGTTTTTATACGAATTCGTCGGTTTTTATACGTTTTCGCCTTTTTTCTAACTTCTTGATACGTTTATGTCTGTTTTAATACGATTTCATTTGTTTCTATACATTTTCTTCTGTTTATATCCGCATTCAAACGTTTTCAACCGTTTTTATACGTTTTCGTTCATTTTTATATGTTTTCTCCTATTTTCTTACGTGTTTATACGTTTCCAACCGTTTTGGTCTGTTTTTATACGTCTTCGCCCATTTCCTTACGTTATTGTCTGGTTTTATACATTTTTCGTCCATTTTTATACGTTTTTGTCCGTTTTTATATGTTTTCATACGTTTTCGCCCGCTTTCTTATGTTTCAAATATTTTCGTCCGTTTTTACACTTTTTCTTCTAATTTTATACGTTTTCGTCCGTTTTTATACGTTTTTGCCCGTTTCCTTACGTTTTTTTTCCCCGTTTTTATACGTTTTTTTGCTTTATATGTTTTTGTTCGTTTTTATACGTTTCTTCCATTTTTGTACATTTTAGCCCCTTTTCTTATGTTTTCGCCCTTTTTTTACGTTTTCATATGTTTTTATACGCTTTCTTACGTTTTTATATGTTTTCGCTCGTTTTCTTATGTTTTCATACATTTTTGTCCGGTTTATACGTTTTCGTCCATTTTTTATACGTTTTCGTCCGTTTTTATACGTTTCGTCCATTTTTGTACATTTTAGCCCTTTTTCTTATGTTTTCGCCATTTTCTTACGTTTTCATATGCTTTTATATGTTTTTATACGCTTTATTACGTTTTTATATATTTTCGCCCGTTTTCTTATGTTTTCATACATTTTTGTCTGTTTTTATACGTTTTCATCCGTTTCAATACGTTTTTATGAAAAGGGGTGAAAACATATGAAAACGTAAGAAAAAGGGCAAAAATGTACAAAAATAGACGAAAACATATTAAAACGGACGAAAACGTATACAATAGGATGAAAATATATAAAACCGGACAAAAACGTAAGGAAGCATGTGAAAACGTATAAAAACGGGCGAAAACATATAAAAATGCGTGAAAACGTATAAAAACAGACGAAAACGTAAGTAAGCGGGCAAAAACGTAAGAATGAATATAAAAAAGGACGAATACGTATAAAACCGGACAAAAACGTAAGGATACGGGCGGAAACGTATAGAAACGGACGAAAACGTATAAAAACTGGTGATGACGTATAAAAACGAATGAAAATGTAAAAATGCGGGTGAAAATGTGTGAAACGTAAGAAAGCGTAACGAAAACGTATAAAAATGGACGAAAACGTATAAAACCAGGTAAAACGTCTGAAAACGTAAGGAAATGGGCGAAAACGTATAAAAACGGACAAAAACATATAAAACTGATGGAAAACGTAAGAAAACGGACAAAAACAGACGAAAACGTATAAAAACGGATGAAAACGTTTGAATACGGATAGTAACAGACGAAAACTTATAAAAACGAATGAAATCGTATAAAAACGAACAAAAACGTATGAAGATGTCAGAAAATGGGACTGACGAAAAATATAAAAACGGACAATAACGTTGGAAAGGGGCAAAAACGTATAAAATTGGACAAAACGTTAAATGCTAACGATCATTGGCAAAAAGGAAGAAAACAAAAAAAATTGACAACAATTAGGATGATATGTGAGAGAAATTTGAAAAAATGACTAAATGTGACTTTGTGTCCAAGTCACAAGGATATAGCTTGTAAAAAGCTGAAAAGAAATATAAATGAGTAAATTGCATTTTTTGTCCCTATGAAAAAAGGGGTCAGCTTAATCATTTAACTTTGGTCCAAGGACCAAACATGCAATGAAAACTTCAAAATAAGGACGTTCAGTGCACTTTAATAGTTTTAAAGATCAAATCTGCAATTGATCATACTACAAAGACTAAAAATGCAATTAACTCTGTAATCTTCAATTAGGTTTGTCATTGGCTAATATTATCTTGAGTTAGTTATTACATAAACTACTGCACCTATAAAAATCTTTTTTGATTAGTTAAAGTAAAAAATGAACGCTAATTATGAGATAAGCCAAAACAGAAATGCCAACACTTAGGACATTCACAAGCATTTAATCCCAAATGACTTTTTTTTTAAGATAAATGGTATTCCAAAATTCGCCACAAATGTAATATCTTTTTTGGGTACACTTTTTATTATAAAATAACACTTGCGTGAGAGGTCAGGTAATCGTCAAGTCACTCTATCGAAAACTTGAGGATCTTCAAGTCATCTAACAAAAAATAATTTTACTCTACCTAGCATTGAAGATACTTTTATTGCGGAGTATTATTTTGTTAACATATAAAACTAAAATAAATTGAAGCCTTTGATTATATTATGAAAAATGCGAAGCTTTTACCTGTAGAGAAAAACGTTACTAACATGTCCCACAATTCTTTTGCTGTCTTCATCTCTTCGACCATATAGTACAATATAGCATTTATTGAAACCATGATCCATTTCATGACTTGTTTGTCCATCCTTTTCCATATTGCAGAAAATATCCTCACATGTTCTTCTCCACTCTCCCCTGTAGGATCTGGATCTCTTAATGTACCATCAATTAAACCTTTCATTCTTTTTGAATTGAGATATTTCATCATCTCGTTGCTCCAAGGTTGGTAATTTTCTTTGTCAACCAACCTGATGTCGATGACATTCATTACAACTTCACGGCGGGAATGGCTATCCTCAAGTGAGGCTAACAGAGCTCTGGTATCTGTATGATCAATGAATAACAAAAAAAAGGATATTTGTCTTAAAATTTTGTTAAATAATCATCTTAGTTGGGTTTGAATCATGATCAAATATATATTGAATCCATTCTTTTGCCCATTGTGGTATTATACTAATTGGTACCCTAAAATCCGCTACACATATAAAATAACACTTGTCTGAGATGTAAGGAAAATTCTCAAGTCAATCTATCAATAACTTGAGGATCTTCAAGTCATCCACCAAAAAATAATTTTATACTACCTTGCAGTGTAGATAATCTTATTGTAGGACGGGAGGGGTATAATTTTGTTAACATTTAAAGCTATGAAAAAATACGAAGCTTTTACCTCCAGTGAAAAACGTTACTAACATGTCCCACATTTCTTTTGATGTCTCCATCCCTTGAGATATATAGAAAAATATATCATTTAGTGAAGCCATGATCCATTCCATGACTAGTTTATCCAACTTTTCCCATTTCTGAGAATACATCCTCACATGTTCACCTTTACTCACCAATGTAGGATAAGGATTTCTAAATGTACCATCAATAAAACCTTTCATTCCTTGTGAATAGAGAAATCCCATCATCTGGTCCCTCCAGGATAGGTAATTTTTCTTGTCAATCAACTTGATGTCAAACGGCTTCACTAACAGAGCTCCGTAATCTGTATGATCATGATTTACAAGCATTAATATATGATCAAATGGATAATTCTCTTCAAATGAGTTAACTTGTCATTTTTTTCGATTTCAGTGTAGGCGTTGAAGATATATACTTTTATTGTGGAGTATTATTTTGTTAACATATAAAACCAATATAAATTGAAGCCTTTGATTATATTGTGAAAAATACGAAGCTTTTACCTTTAGAGAAAAACGTTACTAACACGTCCCACAATTCTTTTGCAGTCTTCATCTCTTCGACCATATAGTACAATATATCATTTAGGGAAACCATGATCCATTTCATGACTTGTTTATGCATCTGTTTCCATATTGCAGAAATTATCCTCACATGTTCTTCTGCACTCTCCCCTGTAGGATCTGGATCTCTTAATTTACCATCAATTAAACCTTTCATTCTTTTTGAATTGAGATATTTCATCATCTCGTTGCTCCAAGGTTGGTAATTTTCTTTGTCAACCAACCTGATGTCGATGACATTCATTACAACTTCACGGCGGGAATGGCTATCCTCAAGTGAGGCTAACAGAGCTCTAGTATCTGTATGATCCATGAATATGAAAAAAAGGATAATTGTCTTAAAATTAGTTAAAAAAAATTGTCATTTTTTCGATTTTCATGTAGCCAATTTTTTCCACTTTTATATTATTATACTTTTGAATTTTTTCGATTATATTATTTTGGGAACAATTTACCCTTTCCTTTATCAACCCTCCAATTATCATGCATGAGTAAAATGGTTTTTAAAAAAGTAAAAGTTTCTCAGAAAATGACAAAATGACTACATGTCTCACATAAAACGTTCATTTTTAACATAAAGTTTAATTTTTTTCCCGCTAACTATACTCTTCACTAATACTAGCAGGATACTCGCGCGTTACGGTGAGGACTATCCTGAAATAAAATATTTTGGTTAATTATGTATTTTAGTTTGTTATATTCTTTTTAACAATAAATTTACGGATATCAAGAATTTAATGTGACTTATTTCAATTCTTTAATTAATGACAATGTTTTTCATTAGACAATTGTGATAATAAATATTTTAGTGAGCAGGTTTTTTTTGTCATTCAAAATATCTATTTGATTCATAGAGGTGAGATCAATAAAGATCACATAAAAATTAAAGATCAAATTAATCAATCTCAACCATTTATTTTTTATCAAATTAATTAAATTAACTTTCACCCTTATATTTAAAATTAAATATCTCACAAACCGTTAATAGTTAGATAAAACTAATTATACCATCATGACAAAAATAAAATTACTTTTCTGTAGAGATCCAATATTGTATACTTTCGACGAACTTGTTTTTTATCGTTTTTTACGGGTTTTGATTTATTACGTTATAAATGAAAATTTTAAAAATACTCTTTTGCGTTAACACAGCCCCTAAACCCTAAAAATCCTAAACCCTTAACACTAAAAAACCCTAAACCCTAAAAATCATAAACCATAAACCTCTAAAACCTTAAACCCCTAAAAACCCCAAATCCCTAGAACCCTAACCGCTAAACCAAAAAAACCTAAACGCTATCTGCTAAACCGTAAGAAACCTAAACCCATATCCCCTAAAAATCTTAACCCTAAAAAGTCAAACCCATAAACCCTAAACACCTTAACTCTAACCGTAACCCCTAAACCCACAAAAAAGTCAGAAAAAAATTTCGTCGAAAGTATATGATGTACGATATCAAATTAAATGTAATTTTATGTTTGTCGTGATGGTATGATTAGTTTCGTCTAACGATCAATAGTTTGTGAGATATTGAGTTTTTAAAAATGAATGTGAAAGTTTATTTTATTATTTTGATGAAAAATGAGCCGTTGAGAATGGTTTATTTGATCTTTAGTTTTTCTTTGATCTTTATTGAACCAAACTCTTGATTCATATATAACTAAGTTTTATGGATACGGGTGTTAATAAAAATATGTGAAACTGACAAACCGAGCCGACCCGCTCAATCCGAAACTGCAAAAAACAATAGCTAAGATATCGGATCCGAAAATACCAAAATCAGATAAACTTTTCTTATTGCGGTTCGATTTCAGTTTTTATTTTTAAATATTAGCGACTACTCGAATCGAAACGTGTTTTATATACATGTACTTTTAAAAAAATTAGAGGTTAGATTAGAAACATGTGTAATAGTAAAACAAAAAATGCAAGTAAAACACTTGTGTAGAAATATGTTATTTTAGATAAACTTGTTGAAAATCTTTTTTGGTACACTTTTTATTATAAAAACTAAAAATACATATCTATTTTAGATATGTATGTTATTTTAGATAAACGTGTTAAAAATATTTTTTGGTACACTTTTTGCAAATATGCAAGTATGTATGTTATCAACACGTTATTTCTGGAAAATACTAAAAATGACATTTATCAACACGTTATTCAAAATACTAAAAGTGATATTTTGCTTTTATTAAACTCCGACCCGACTCATTTCAAAATACTATGGGCCCGTTTGGTTCGGCGGAATCCTAAAGATTCTGGTGGAATTGGAATCCAATTCCATTTCATAACGTGTTTGGTTGAAAATTTTAAAGAATTTGGAATCTGAATTCCATTCCTTACTGTGTTTGGTTGGCAAAAGGAATTGAATGAAATTCCTTCAAAATCCCATATATATATAATTCAACATTCCATGGTAATATGAGAAGGATTATTTACAATTCCATGGAATTCATATTATCTTTATCATAGTCATTGCTATTATTATTATTATTATCATTATTTTTTATTTTATTTTATTTATTTATTTAATTTATTTTTATTTTTTATTTTTTTTATTTTAATTATTTTTATTTATTTTATTATTATTATTATTATTATTATTATTATTATAAACGATCATTTAGTTATTATTGTTATTATTATTATTTTTTATAAACAACCATGTTATTAAGATTTAAAAATTATTATTTATTTAAAATTGAATATAAATGATTATTTATTTAATTTTTTTTATTATTATTATATTTAAAATTGTTATTTTTAAAATTAAATATAATTTATTTATAGCTTATTTTTTTAATTTATACTTTAAAAAATACATTTGTATTTTATATTAAAAATTATTTATTTAATATATTAGTTTATATAATATTATTTAAAAAATTTATTATAATTTGATAAGTAATTTATTTATTAAATAATATTTAGTTTATTAATCTTAAACTAAATTTAAATTTTAAATATTTTAATATAATTGTTTTTCTCATTTAATTCTTCCAACCAAACATGCGCTAGTATTTGCAGATTTCAATTCCGTCAGACAAAGGTGTATGGCACGAGTTGGGCCAACATAGCCACACAAAGGTGTGTTGGTTTTGATTTGGTTCACACACCCAAAGGTGAGTTATCATTGTTGGTTATTGGTTTCTAGCAGATTGATTTGGCTTCTTTGTTTTGCTGGCCTGTTTCGACCCACATAGGGTGTTTGTTTGTGTCTTGGCTCGGTACAGCCACCAAGGATAAAAACGTAAGAAAAACGGATAAAAAAAGTATGAAAACGGACAAAAACGTAAAAAAACGGACGAAATCGGATAAAATTGTAAGAAAACGTATCTAAAGTAGAAAAACTTTAAATTATAAATATTTGTTATTATAGAGGATAGATGATGCAATGGGCTTTAACCCAAAAGGGCTAAAGTGTAAATTATAACGGAACTCACTTAACACTAGTTAAGTGATGGACCGGTGGTGTTATTTATTTACCGATTTAGGGACTACCAGTGCAACTTCAAACTTCGAGGGACGAAAGTTGTTACTTTTGTCATACCACAGGGACCATCCATGTAATTTACTCAAAATTTTATGATGACCATTTTACCCTTGATTTTTAAAAATTGCATCCATTGTCCCAAGGGTAAATTACATAAATGGTCCCTCTAAGTTTTAATCTAAAAAGAAAATCGCGTGTCACAAAAAAGAAATTCTAAAAAATTATTTCGTAAAAAATTCAAAAAAAAATGTTAGGTCACTAGTTTTACAACACAAGCTTATAAGAGAAAGAGATAAGGCGATTGAACAAGTAAACAAGCACACACACAAATAAGAGAGGCACGGTTAGGCGGAAAGTGAATGTGAAAAGAAAACTTGAACAACCAACCTCAAATGAGGGTTTACAAGAGTTTATATAGGCAAGGAGCTAGGCAACACCCTCTCCTTCCCTATTCCTTATTTGGCTTGGATCTGCTTATGGGCCTTCTACATAAGCTTGACCTTAAACAAACATAAAGGCCATAACAAAGCTATCTATTACATATGAAATATAAATACTTGAAATATTGCTTAGAGTGATTCCAACAATCTCCCTCAAGTATATATGAATGTAAACGGTGAAGGCGTTGATGTAATAGTAGCGTGACGCCTTCGACATTCTTCTTTCTTGTGAGAGGAATTGTCTTGATTCGAACAATCTCCCAAAGGTAGAGATCGTTATCTTTGAACGCTTATGCTTCGACGTCATCTTTAACTTTGTTCTTTGATCATTGTTCTTTGTGGTGAAAGTGATAGTATGTTGTTGTTCGCATCACCGCTTCGTGTCCGCTTCACGCTCCAAAGGTTCCACGTCATTCTTCAACATGCTCACACGCCTTTGACGTTGGAAATCAATATCGATGAAGTTCTTTAAGTCTTTGACTTTGTAGATTCTTTGATTGATGAAGAATCATTCGATCGTTGTGTTGCTTTTGGATAGAACTTCCATTAGTGATGATGTTGGCGTGAGCATGAGAAGAATCAAGACGATCATCCCGCTCCCGAGCTTCCATAAGAAGAAAACATTTCAAACGGTTAGTAATAAGCGGTTTCCAGACTTACAAGTTTGAACTCGAGAGTGTCAACAAAGATAGTGTGAAGACACAACTCTAATTTACAAAGGCCGCTCTCGAACCGAGTCCCACAAGTGAGATAACGCGATGTACCAAGTACATCTACAGCTCAGATGAGTCGCCGAGGTACACCAAGCATCACCTCACGATCAGAGACCGCTTGAGACACACCGCGAATCCACGGGAGTTACCGGCGACCGCCGTGGTCGTTTGATGTTGACCCGGCAGAGTTTCCATTCAATCACCGAGAATCACAGATGTGAACCTCTCATAAATGTTCTCGATGATTGCTAAGATCCGTGAAGGACTCGATATGAACCATCGATGATCTTATTGTTGATCATCAAGTGATTAAATGTCAAGTGTTCCTAAGAGATCTTTGATGAATCTCGTGGCTCTAGACTCAATAGTGCGCTTTGGTTTTCCCGAGCGGAGACTAGGAGAGGGTCTCCTCTTCAATACCAGCGATCTCTAAGAGAAAGCCAATAGTTTACGAGGGTTCCCCGTGAGAATGAAACAAGCTTCGCTGAGAAAACTTGAGTGGCTAAGAAGGTTTAGTGCATGCGCCATCGGGTCCATGACGACTTTTAATCTTCAATACCGGTGTCACTAAGTGACAACCAAGAGTATATGAATTGAACCCGTGTCCGCCCTAAGTTGAATAACTGAGGGCTATTTCTTTTCACCCTTTACTTTACATTTCTTTTGATTCTTCAACTCCTTCTTTCTCCGATTCTCATTTTCTCCTTTTACAATCATTCCTAAGGACTTCTAACACTAACTAATGGTAGTGTCCTGGGTAGATCCTCCGCTCTGGCGGATCATAGGACTGTTATTCCTAACCTTAGTCACCTTATAACTCCATGACTAACCTATGTTTGCCATTAAAACCATCGATGTTAAAATCTCTCTCAAAGGGTTTGTTAATGAAAAACATGTTTGAACCACATGAGAGATGAAGTTTTGCATAAATACCCTCCACATGTGCTTAATAGTTTTAATGGTTAAATGCACAGTGAGGAAAGAGCGCACTTTTGAATTGATTCATCAAGATAGACAATCCCCATGAGACACGGTTACGTTGCATAGTTAAAGAGTTACATTGTCGCCTTTTAGGTGACAACTAGCTCTAATAACTACCTTGAAGGTGTAGACAAACCTCAAAGGTTGTCATACCCACGAGTTCATGTCTATCAAGAGTTTCTCGAATGGTACTTTCTACTTGGACAAGTCCTTCATGAGACACGCTTACATCACTAGCGAACTAGCTTGAAATTATTACCCGTCCAGACAAGTCTTTTCGAGTTACTAATGCTTTAGTACCGCCAATTCAGAGGTTAAGTCCGAGGTACACGGATTCATTTGCATTTTGTGCAACATATTTCTTATCACACATTTTCTCCCCTCAAAATGGCATATAAAATGTTATTTTTGAACGCTTGAGAATAAATATGACCATTTTGAGTTTTCATGGAAGAGTGACCATCGTGAACAATTTGTGAACAAAGTTTTAATTCAAATACCCCTCAACTAGTGATATAAACGGTTGAGGTTTTAAAATCATATGGGAAGTACTTGTCTTTTGAGCAAAACCTTGAAAATGAAAGGTTTGATAGGTTTTACTCAAAAATAAGAAGCTTCGCCTTTTATAAGGATTGTGGCACCGAGGCGCACTACGTGGTCCTTTCTTGACAATTACGGGTTGTACATCGTTATATGTGCACAAGCCATGGACATATTAAGTCACACATCCAAAATCATATGAAGGAAACAATTCAAGGGTACCAGAAGTGCAGTGATGTTCCTGTGAGCGCATGTATGCTGAAAGCCGGTGATGTTTATCCCGGTCGACCACCAACATAGCTTTCCAATCGTCTCGAATCGATCCTTTCGAACAACCGCTCATCAATCATGGTGATGATACGCCTCACATCCCTCCTTTCCCGAGAGTTCCAGCCGCTTAGATTCCCAACTTTCAGCGATATCCTTCAATCTGACGCCAATCCATCCCTAACCATCTTCAAGGTATGATCCCCGAATTTGTGGAGCTCACAACACGCCATTAAGTAGTTTCTTCAAGTTCACCGCGTAAACAACGCCAAAGGTTTGCCGATGAGCGAAGTTGTGTAAGTCGGTTGATGTCGGGAAGATCAAGTCGTGGTGGAGTGAAGTTTACACGCTTCGATATGATTCAACAACCATCCGGATATCTTCGACACGCTCTTTGATCACGATGCGCCTAATGAAGATGAGAACCGACTTGATAAATTCACGCTGAACTTCGCTTGAGAATTGTCTCATACGACCTTGTACTTTGGCAAGGTACATGTCTTCGATGTCGCTGAGGACAAGTTCTCAAAGTCACCCCGAGAATCCATAGTCCTGCTCATCTTGTCGCTTGACTATGATATTCTTCAAGAATGTGTAGTCCCACTTAGACTTGAGATCAATGTGTTTGATGGCCACGATGTCCTTTGAGCAATACACTTCATGTTGAGACTTCGAACCGTGCAGCTCAGAGTAGATTCTTCGCGCTCGTGCCAATGATGAATCCCATACAATGCATCTTGGTCGATGCTTGCACGCTGTCGAAAACAAGTGATTTGCACGCCTCGATAGCTATGCGTTTGAGTAAATAGTCACTGGAATGGAAGAGTTAATGATGTAGCGATTTTCTTGAACCATCGCCACCATGGAGAAGAAATTCCGTGTCTTTGTTGAAGAAATATCGGAAGGGAACTGTGGTTCATCCGTTGGCCAATGGTTGGTAGAGGTTTGGTCCAATCGGTGTAATATGGAGGGTTGTTCCGCTTGTGTGAAGTCAATGTTTGCTTCGGATTGAGCCAATCCATGTTGTTAGACATAGCTCGAGCGATGTTCTCAAGATGATATTCAACCTCGATTGCACTTTCCGAGCTGTTTTTTCAAAAGAAGTTGGAATGCTTCATTCTTGATTCGCTTCAATTCGGATTTCGCCATTTTCTTCACATGGAACTTTTCTTGCAAGATTTTGCATGCTCCAATGTTGAACCGCTCACCAATTCCCGACCTTCATCCGGGTAGGAGTTTGATTGACAAGAGTAGAGAACCAATCAAATTCTTCAGTTTTATCGTCATCAAGCCATGATACAACCCATTCGAGTCGCTTCTTCTTCGCTTTTGAAGGTTTTGATGATGATTTTGGTTTCGCACTTGTTTGGGTGAGGTGGGTTGTTGTCGGGGCTCAAGGACCTCTTCATCGTCACCACCCGTACTCAAAGTAGTCACCGCTTTATGAGTCGTGGGTGGTAACTCGGAATCGTCCCGAGGTTTATCAAGAGAAGACCGAGGTGGTGGAGACTTATGTTGAGAAGAAGTCCGAGGTGGAGGAGGTGGCATAGAAGTAGATTTACCGCATCGCTTCGACGCTTAGGTGCGAGTCCTTATCCTTATCATCGCCATCTCTTGGTCGCTTGATTGATCGGCCGACTCCTTGCATGATGATCCGAGTTGATAGTCAAGTAGGATTTCAAAAATTTAGCTTCATCCAAGTAAACGCTCCGCATCTCTTTGACATTTGCATCACAAGTTTAGCGATTAACTCGTATTCGTAGAGATCGCCTTCTTTGGCCATTGTATGTTTAACCAATGCTACGATGTTAGGGGTGAGTTGTCCGAAAATACTTTTGTCACACCGGGACAAGGTCGAGAAGAAACTTGTGGGTTTGATCTCTTGTCGACTTCTCCAGCTCCTTTTGGACTTTAGGAACGATATCCTCAAGATACTTTTGAGTGTAACCTTCAATCATTTCATTCGGGCCTCCCGACGATGGCTTCTCATGAATTCTCGAATAGCTTTCCTATCTTTCCGCATCTTGTCATTCTCATCATGTAAGCACCGCATTTGTTCAAGATACCAATTAAGTTTTCGTGGAGCATGTCCTTCTTTCTAACTTGTTTGATGCCTTTCACAATTCTTGCATGTGTTTGAGAAATCCAAGATTTAGGTGGTTTCTTCACGGATTTGGATGATGATCCGTTGACTTCGTTGATGGTGGTTGTGATGAGTGAGACGAAGAATCTGATGATGAGGAGACATGAGGAGACTTCATGTCCTTAGGAGTTTCGAGGTTTTCCTTTGAGTGTGTTGGACTGCCTAGAAGAAACTTTGTATAATCATCCTCGCCATCCTTAGACTTTTCTTTCTCGCCTGCTTCTCAAAATCATACACAATGGTGTCCTCCACAGTCGTTGTTGTTGCACAAGAGTGGTGGCACCGCATCCCTTATCGGGTTGATTAACCGCATCAAGATCCGGAGAGGAGGGCAAGACCACTTGATCCTCCGGCCACCCATTTGATCTTTAGCAAATTCTTTGGCCTTTTGAAGGTGTCGACGTTGTGAAACTTTTTCCGTATGATTTATCCAATTGCTCTTCTTCTTCTTCTTCTTCGAGCTCTCATCATAAGGTACAATAGTGTGAGTCTTCCTTTTCTTGGATAGTTTGAGGACTTGGAGGTTTTGTCACCGAGGATTTTCATCCTTGCGCTTCAGAGTAATGAACCTCTTCATCTCGTGTCAAGATCTTCGAGTCCTCGCCCCTAAGTTGTCTTTGTGGTTCAAGTGAATAGGATCGGAGTTCCTTTACGTGAAGGAACTTTCTTTAAGGGGTTTTTTTAGGAATACCTTCCTTGAACATTCCTTTGACTAAGACTTGTGACACTTCCAAGACTTCCTTTTCTCGGTTCTCCTTATGTGTGTTCCAAGATTTTTCGTCGAGATGACCAACTTTGCCTTGTCTAACCGCTTCCAGATATCTTTTGTACGATTCGAGCTCGACATCTTCGCTAGAAGGAAATCTGGCAATACAAAGACCTTGTTTCTTTGTAGACGCTTCCTTGATTCTAACAGATAGAATGGGTTCCGCCAACATGTCGTGATTGTCGGGTCATTGAGCCTCTTGGGAATATCGTGATGAAGTCCAAGAGCTCTCGGATCAACAATTTAGTATATCCGATGTAGGAATCTTTGAGCCAAGTTTGTTGAGAAATGACATCATGTCATCCCAAATCGAGCTTCGATAGCGATGTGTTTCATGTTGACCAATGCCCAAAATATTTGCGCTCCATGAGCTTAGGATGCTCATAGTCACCGCCACGACCGTAAATGACTTGGTGATGATCATGTAGAGAGTTCTCCATGGTTGAGGAATACTCTTAAGCTCTACGTGAGAATGCTTGGTGATTATTCCCGTAGCCATGTCATAACCGATATTGATTAAGAATTGGAGAGTGAGCTCTTCAACAGTGTGGCATAAAGTTTGGTCGGATTGACATCGTGAATAAGGAGAATGTTCTTAAGTCCGCAGTGTAATGGTGACTTGTTTGTGATTCGAGTCACCACACAAAGAATTTGTCCTTTGACCCTTTCCATAGTGTTCCGTAACTGCTGGATGTAGATCTCGTGAATAGTTGCAGAGCGAGTAAGCATGTTCGATATGGATGAGTCCTCGTAATATCAATAGCAATAAGACATGAAGATTCGTGAGCAAGTGAGGGTGTCAAAGTCAACACGGAGATTATTCTTTCCTATCTTCATTGGATAGCCATGAGGATAGATATCAAGAATGGAGAGAACTTGTGTGCATCCACATTCATTTGTTCACCATGTCGTGATCTCAAATAACATTAGCCAAAAGAACCAACATATCGAAGACATAATGTTAGTCAATGTAAGGTCTTATTGTCTAGTTATTGAATGTATAGTGATAATGATTGTTACGAGTCCTAAGTCACTTGTATGTTCAATAGTTCAATGATGTCGTGAAATGTTTCATGAGTTAGTTAACTTTAAGTTTTAAAGTTTATGTTATCACTTATTGTTCACAATATATTAGACGATTAAGTTTATTAGTGACATTATTGGATTCGTGACGTTATGATTAGTTTATTTACAAGTTTGTACACGTAACAAATCATCATGAAGGTCAATCCAGGTTAAGCGTAGTTTTGGCAAAGTTATGCGAGATGTGAATGATATATGCTTAGGCGTAAACTTACGCCGTAGAATCCTAACTTACGCGAAGAAATGTTACGCGAGGAAAAGGAGACCTTATGCGAGAGCTTATGCGAGGCATATATTAACCTTACGCGTAAGGCTACCGTAAGAGTTGACCTTATGCGCAGAGGTCATCACACGCATATCCTTCACTGTGATACGCCGTAGTCCATTGTAGAACCTTATGCGTAGAAGCTACGCCAGAAGACAAGTCTTACGATAACAAGCTACGCGTAAGGTGATCCTTATGCGAGATTAATAACCACCTTGATTCTCGAATATTACGTAGCAAAGCATGAAATAAATCCATCAAATCATCAACATTAACACAAACCTTCATTTTATCAACAAAAATGGCATGAATCATTCATAAACCGCCACGCCACGAGAAGTCATACGCAGAGGTCAAAACCCTAGGGTTATGACTTACGCGTAAGTTTTCTAACCATGGATTTGCATCAAATGATTCTCGTAGTTCTAACATGTTGTATGAGCATATAGACCAAGTTATAACATCTAACTCATGGTGAATCAAAATACCCAAACTTATGAACCTTAAACCCTAATTTCAAATTCGAATAAATAGTGTTTCGGGTAGTTATAGAGCAAGGATATAATCAATTCAACATCATATAAGCATAATCCAACAATCTTTAGACCAAAACACATTACATTTGGAAACACCCAAATCGACACATAAACCCTAATTTTCAAAAATCGAGATTCGTGATTCGGTGTGTTATAAGCATAGAAATGATATCATAGATGTTGTTACAACATTTTGATACAATCCTTTTAACCATAAACACACAAATATGATTGTGTGTTCATATACTTACGCGTAGAACACACAAATCAATATATCACATGTTTTAACCGTTGGATTTATGAAAGATTTAAAACCATTGTTTAAAAACATGATCCAAACACAGAAACACTTACAGATTGATAATCGAAAGCACGGATTAGTAAAACGATTATGGATCGTGGATGATATTAGGTGAAATATTTAATGTGATGAAAATAAATGTGGTGGGTGGAGTATTTTGTATAAAATAACTTTAAGGTTTTGACAGTTTTAGTCCCTCCACCTTTTCCTTTTTCACACAAAGCCTTTTTAACTTCCATTTTTGGTTGCCAAATGAAGATTTTAGGAAAGAAACTTGACGACACTCCCCCTTGACTTGAGAAAATAATGAAAGGTTGTTAATTAAAGTCCAAGGAGTGTCTTTGAATCAGAAAGTGTACCACCATTTGTAAAAGAATCAACCGAGATGTGATAACATGCAAGTACACAAATGTTTTGAAACAATTAATAGATTATTTTTCCCTCAACACTTGATCGAAAAATACCGAATTTTGAAAGATAAAAGTGTTGACGGAAGAAATGTACTTGCCATGTTGAAAGAAAGATAGATTAGGAGAATATTTTTGTTGTTTTATCGGATTTTATATTTTTGTATTTTGTTTTTGAAAATTTATTTACAAAAGATGTTTTGGTGTTTGATGTGTTTTAAGACTGCTTTTAAGAGGTCATCCAATTCCTCTTGAGTCAAACACCTCATACCAATTCGTGGACCAACTCATTAAACCTAGCGGAGGCAAGGCTTTGGTGAGCGATCCGCCAATTGGTATTCAAGACCACAAAGTATAATTCAACGGCACTGCTCCACGTGGTCCTTGATGAAATGATAGCGAGATCGATGTGCTTTGATTTCGAGTGTCGAATCGAGTTGCACGAGATTGCAATGGCACCGATTGTCGCAAAGACATCGATTCGTCAAACACGTAACCATAGTCTTTGAGTTGTGTTCTCATCCGATGACTTGAGCACAACACGCGGACATGGCTACATATTCTCGCTTCAGTTGATGACAATGATGTACAATCCTCGCTTTTGATTGCCAAGACACCGCTTTATCACCGAGAAATTGTAGAGCCTCAAGTACTTTTCCTCGAGTCTAAGCATCCCGCGTGATCGTCCTCAAAAGCGATTAGTTCAAAACCGTAATCCTTCTGATACCGATCCCCAAGTTAATGGTTCCTTGATGTATCGGAGGATTCTTTTAGCCTCGTAGAGGTGGGTTTCAGCTTGGTCGCGATCGATAACGGGAGCATAGATAAACGGCAAAGACAATATCAGTCTCGCTAGTCGTTAGATACATGAGGACCCAATAATACTTGGTATTTGGTAGGGTCAACCACTTTCCCATGTAAATCAAAGATCTAACTTCTTGGTATGAGCCATTGGTGTGGCATAAGTATCACAGTTGTCATTCCAAATTTGTTTAACAGTTCAAGGGCATATTTGGATCGACTCAAGAAAATACCACGGGTGATTGATGAACTTGCGCCCTAGAAAGAACGTAAGTTCACCCATCATGGACATTTCAAAATTTTCTTCATTAGTTTTGCAAAAGCGATTGAAAACTTTTTATGTGTTGACCCAAAATGATGTCATCCACGAATTTGAACAATTAAGATGTGTGCCCGTGATATTGTATAAAAGAGTTGGGTCAACCGAGCCTTTGGTGAAATTATTGGCAATGAGGAAAGATGATAGCTTATCGCATCATGCCCGAGGGGCTTGTTTGAGACCATAAAGAGCTTTGTTCGGTTTGTAGACATGGTTCGGGAACTCGTGATCAACGAATCCATCCGTTGGTCGACATAGACCGCTTTTTAAGTTGTCCATTGAGAAACGCTGCTTTGACATCCATCCGATAGACCGTCATATTCATATGAGTCGCGAACGCGAGGAATATCCGAATGACCTCAAGACGAGCAACCGAGCAAAAGATTCTTCAAAGTCTATTCCTCTTCCCGACGATAACCCTTAGCAACAAGTCGTGACTTGTTTCGGATAACATTTCCTTCAAAGATCCAATTTGTTTTTCCAAATCCATTTTAAACCAATGACGAGACCCCGTTGGTCTTTCAACCGCTCCCATACTTCAAGACGCTTGAATTGGTTGAGTTCTTCCCGCATGGATTCAATCCAGCTTGTCTTTTGTCATTGCATCCTTAATGTTTTTAGGTTCGATTGGCGAGATAGTGAGTGCATAAATGCAATGTTCACCGTCTCGAGCGAAGACGTTGTCTCGAACGATCGGTTGATTCGGGTTGCCAATAATGTTAGCCGAGGATGGTCTTTTGTCCATCTATGTGTAGAGGGTTGATGTTGGTATACATTGTGCGATTCGAGGATTCAAATGGTTTGTTGAAGATTCCGCGACATCCGTGCAAAGCAGCCTCATTAGCAAACGGGTGAAGAACGATTTGGATCAAAATCGCAGTGGGGTACTTCATTCGTAATATCATCACCGGTTCATCATTGTTGGAAGCGGTGTGTTCAACTGCTGTGTTGGAGTCAATTGGTGTAGGTGCATCTTCAACAAGAGTTGTTGTAGCAGTGTATCGTATAGGAATATTATCGTTGTGCAATGAAACAATGGATACACCAGAGCACGCTCATCAATATCGCACGTAACGTAGGAGCAAATAACCTTTCCATTTGTTGACGAGTTAATGAGGGCTTTCTTCACCGATGATGGGGTTGAGGAAGTTTAAACGGTTGTGACCGGTTCTAAGTCGTTATACTCGTAAGCCATTTCCGTGAGTTCATCGAAATGAGCATGAATCGCTTCCATTACCTCCTTAGTTCGACGATTCCGATTCGAAACCTTTAGAATTGTCACAAGATCCAATAAAGACTCCAATATCGCCTTTGGCTTTGAGCTTTCCAAAATCATCACGATCATTATTCGGATAGCAAAGGGATCCAAATACATGAAAGTGTTTGAGGTTCGGTTTATAGTTGTGGACAAGCTCGAAAGGTGTTTTGTTGTGGCTTTGTGATCATAGAACGGTTTTGAGTATAGCATGCGATGGATACCGCCCATAAGTAATCGTGAAGTTTAGCATTGATTAACATTGTTCTGCAGCCCACTAACGCTCGGTTTCGCTCTTTCAACAACTCCGCTTTGTTCGTGTGTCCGCAATAGATGTTTGATGTCAATTCCACTTTCTCATAAAATTCACGAAGGGTTTTGTTAACAAATTCAGGCCTTTGTCTGCTCGATGATTCCGACGGTGTTGCGGAGTCGAACTCAGATCTTTGTGAGAAAGGTGATGATCATTTGTGGAGCTTGGTCTTTGCTACGAAGAAAGTAGACCCAAGTCCATCGTGAGTAGTCATCAACAATTACTAAGATGTAGCGTTTGCCATTGATCGCTTGCACACGATCGGGCCACACAAATCCATGTGAAGAAGATGAAGCACATGTCGTGAGTCGTGTTCCACCTTTGAAGGAAAATGAGCACGAGTGCTTTTCCCTTGTTCACAGTCGAGCAAAGGTGATCTTTTGAATACCGGAATCGGGAGTCCTTCAACTAGTTTGTGTCGAGCAAGGTTGGTGATGGTTTGAAAGTTTAGATGTGAGAGACGACGGTGCCATAGCCGTGATTTTGTAGATGTTGCCTTTGAAAGTAAGCAAATGGGAGAGGAAGCAACCATGTCTTGCATAGAGATAGTGTATAGACTAGAATTACGCGAGCCGACATAAGGTCATTTCCATGTAGATCACGAATGAAACAAGTTTTCTCCCCGAAAGCAACCTCCAAATCTCCATCACAAAATTGACCCATCGAAACAGACAGACCGAGGCCTTCCACATAGTAAACCCCGCCGATTTCGATGTTTCCATTAACATAATCTCCGAGCCCATGATGGTCGCAAGTGATCGCTCCCTTAATCTGACAAAGCCAATGAACTTTGCAATAAAGTTTGATAACAGCTTAAGGTTGCTCGTCATGTGTCGGGAACATCCGCTATCAACAATCCAGAATGATCTCATCACCGCATTACACATGCATTTACACAGATGGAATAGAAGTAGATGTGGAACCCAAATGTTAGAGGGTTCAAGCGATATATTAGACATACACACATTGAGAATTTTAGGCATCCACTTAAATCCTAGTGTGTTATATATCCATTTCGCCATCTCAGAACTACTCTTTGCTTTAGTCTTAGTGAAAGCACTAGGTGGTACTACATTCTTAGGAGGTGAAGCGGTAGCTACCGTGATAGCAATGGTTGCCTTAGAATCTAAAGAAGGTGGTTTACCAAGCACGACTTAGAATGATTAGTGGGCCTAGAGGTATTCCGATTCTTAGGATTCCGTAATTGAGAGATTATAGCTTTAGCAACACATTTGTCATGACAATCGAATTCATACTCTTTTGACAAATAACACAAGGTGCATCGATCAATATCAAAAGTACTTAACGGTTTAGCATTCGTTACATCACTATTTGTATTACATTTGCCGACGCAATATCTATAGTGGAAGCAACATGATTTTTATTCGAGTCCTAGGGTGTTCTTCTACTTTAGCATTCTTTATTGATCTTTTCTTAGGTCGCAACTTCCTATTCTTCGATTGAGTGCTCCTAGTCGTGAAGTGCGGACGCTTGGAAAAGATGCAACTATTCTGCTTCAAGAGAGGGAAACACATTAGCAACTTGTGATTTGGCAGTGGGAATTCTTGGTTCACGATTACTAAGTGTGACTGGTGCTAATCTCTTAATCACAAGAGGCGGAAGTTGTTCATACTTTCCTAACATTTCCGTAACTTAGAGATGGTGTGAATCGATCTTGATTTTCGTAACTAATATTACCAAGAAAATTCATGACTTCTCTAATGTGAGCAAGATAGTGATCAAGTTCGCTTGATGCTTCATCTCGAGTCTTTTGAGTAAATCAAATATGACACCATATTCTGCTTAACTTTTAAAAGTTCTTGTTCATATTTTGAGATTTGACTTTTCAAAGACACGCTTTGATCATCCAGCTTGCTCAATTTTAGGATCAAGATTTTGCACTCAATTGAGCGATTTTCTTTGAAAACTAAGTTGATGGTTGTGAATATCTTTTCACACCAATGAAGACGACGCTTTGCATTGTAAATTTCCGTGTAATCGCTTATTTTCACTTTTAAAGACTCGATCCAAGCACATTATCGGTGTTCTCAACAGCTATAACAGCTTTCAACAATATCGCAGAGATATAATCGATGCAAATGGCAAGGCATGAAGTAACACAACATTATGGATATCAAGACAGATAACATCTTCCAAGAGTCGATCAACATCTTTTCTCAATAGTTTTTTTTATGCTTTGTGTTCAAAATAGATGTTTCTATTTTCTCGAAAACGCTTTTCATTACCCCAAGTTCCTTATGAAAATCCTTTTCCCAAGCAATTGCACAACTTTTCAAGTTTTTAACATTAGGTAAAAGATTTTTCCGAAAGATGTCTCTTTGTTCTCGCGCTGAGGCGATTGAAAATGTTCAACTTTGATTTCGGATCGATATTCTATCTCATGTTGTAAAATTTTGAGGTCACCATGAAAATGTCAAAATATCAAGAATTTTTCGATTTTCGTGTTGTGAGTTTACTTCACTAATGGAAGGTAAAGGACCATAAGTTTGTGCAAAGTCTGCTTTGGGATTAACATGAGAAGACTCGTGTGTTTTGATGATAACCCTTGGTGTGTTAGTAGATTCCGTTGGTGTGACGAAGTGACCGCTTTTATAATTAAAAGGTTTGTTGTAAACAACATTTTTAATTTTGATCGACTCGCCTTTCGCATCTAATTCCTCTTGACGATGATATTCAACAACACTCATGACAAGATTATCAATTTTGTATTCGTGACCGAAACTTCGTGAGTTGGTTTGAATGTTTTAGTGAAAGCTTTGGTTTGTAATCGCCTAGATTTTTTCCATATCCTTTTGATTGGGTTTTAAGGTAAACTTTTCAATAGTCATACGGATTCACCATGTTTGTAAACAATGCTTTAAACTCTTTAAGTTTGTTTTGCAAGTCGATGATTTCTTCAAGAAGGTCATCTACCCGATTCGTTGAATGCTTTTGTATGCGGAGAACTGCTTTTGACAATTTAACAACTCACCTTTAGCTTTTTGATTTTCCAAGGTGAGAGCGTTAATTTGCTTTTTATGTTCATGTTTCAGCTTGTTCTAATTCGGACAACAAAGCATTCTTCGAGGCGGCTAGATCACGATCCGCCTCTCTAAATATTTTTCGCTTTGATGAGATTTTGCAAAGCGGCTTCAAAACCTTTTTCACGGTTTTCTTGAGTTTTGAAAAGTTGAGTTGCATTTGTAAACATTCAAAATCCTTGGTTAATAAAGGCATTTTTACTTTTTAAGGATTGATTTAATGCATAACATTCCTCCATTTTGATTTTATGGTCTTGAATTAACCGAGCAAAATCCGGATGAGGCAACAGATCATCTTGTTCAACGTGAGTCTCAACATGATCATTCTTTAGATCCTCAAGCACGACCACGGAGTCAATTTGATTATCAAAGGAAACCATAAGGTCATCTTGATCGTCAAATGTAACTACTGTGGTTAACTTGAAAATCATCAAGAAGATGTAGAAGACTCATTTTGAATAGCCCGATCCGCGCGGATTCGAGATATTGGCGGAGATATTAGTTCGAGATATGATGATGGTTTGTTCGGTACCGAGACAAGCCATCGATGTCATACATCGGGCTCAGATCACTCATGTGCACTCATGCATATTAGCCATCAACATAACAAATGATTAGCTTGCAAGTCCTCCATATCATCATCTCGAGTCTCAGATCCGCCATAAAGCTCGTTTTGTCCGTGAGAGATCCACCACTTCATCCTTAAGAGCCAAAAGTAAAGCCTCTTTGAAATAAGCACCGCCCTAGTCCTTGGCTTTGGGCATGCATTAGCCAGTGTCCTTCTCATTGCGCTTGTAGCATCTAAGACCATTCAACCGATTTTGAGCATTTCTGCTCCACCACTTGAGCTCGTTGTTATTCCTACCCACAAGATTAAACCCTTGACCACCGCCCATCCGACGACCATAATCACGATTTCAACTTCAACACGTCCATTGTTCACAACAACTTGAGTCCGTGTGTTAGATGAGGAACGAATACGATTGTTGGATTTGTTGGTGTAACGCCAAAAGCATTAGCAATCATCACAAATCCTTGTTGCAATGCTTCAATGGATCGATTTTCAAGAGCTTCACCGACATATGCTTGAGCATTGTTGCCGTATGGAACCAATTGATTTTGTTGAGGTTGAGGTTGTTGCCGTGAAGGTGTGTTTGAAGCGCTTGGTTGAGTTGTCTTTGGTCGAGAGGATAATTCGCTGAGCATACAAGGCAAGTTGTTGATTGTCCGTTGTGATCTGCTTAGCAATTTGAGCACGGAGAATCCTTTCCCGATCAACTTCCTTTTCATGAGGCTTCAAGTAATCGTACAACAATCCATAAGTAGAATGATGCATATTC
This sequence comes from Chrysanthemum lavandulifolium, assembly GCA_022545495.1. NCBI lineage: Eukaryota > Viridiplantae > Streptophyta > Magnoliopsida > Asterales > Asteraceae > Chrysanthemum > Chrysanthemum lavandulifolium. The sequence continues at coordinate 44,112,294 of CM040240.1, read as the reverse complement.
TTCGCTTGACGGAGAAAATGACATACTTCTCCCATTCTCGACCAAGACTACTCAGAACTTAGTATTCACCGCAATTCTTGGCATGATGATGTTGTGTTTATCCAAATCATTGATGATGTCCGAAAATCGATGATGATATGACTCGAGTGTCTCTCCGTGTTCAATCATGAAGTGTTCATAAGCCAAGTAAATTTTGGATTCCAAATCCTCCCGATTGAGTATGATCCTTCCATAAGAAGACTAATATGATCCCACATCTTTGTGCGCTTTTGAGCATCAACACTACGAAGAATTGGGTTTGGTAATCCTAAGAGGATGTATTCCATTGCAAGTTCATCGCCTTCATAGTGTAGAAGTTCAGAGGATTTAAATCGCTGCAAAGAGCAATGTTGGTTTGTTCATCTCGTGGAACAAGCAGCTGGATCTCCTGCACAATGACGGTAGGCATCTCAAATGGACCTTCCAAGATAACCTTCTTTAAGAACTTTCCATGTGGCTTCTTTAGATCACAAAACCTAAAGAACCTTATCACCCATTGATCGTAGTTTCGGAGTGAGCATTGGAGGTCTATCAAGTGATCCAACTTCATGAATTGATTGTTGGTCGCTTAAAGCTTCACACATCTTTGCAAACCAAGTGGGTTCCTTCATAGTGCTTCGTGATGGATGTTGATTGAAATCGTTTGTGTAGGGTAGAGCTTGAAGACTTGGTGGTGGTTGAACCATTTGTGGTTGTGGAATTGCACCAAGTTGTGGAGTATGTTGTCGATTAAATTGTTGTTGATAAATGGCTTGTTGTTGATTCCATTGTTGATGTTGTGGAGTTAATTGTTGTTGTTGTTGATGATTATAAGTGTGAGGGAAATAGTTAGAGTATGGTGGTTGAGACATGATGATAAACTTGTGTGGTAAAATGGATCTTTGTAGTCGAATGAACCGTTGTTGATGAAGTATCCTTAGGCGAGAAAAGACAAGAACCAAGTAGCACTTATGCGTAAAACACCAAAAGTTACGCGTAATAATAAGGAGTTACGCCAGAGGTTTTAGCTACGCGTAAGTAGGGAAAACACTAAAGTTAAGCGCGAGACAAAAGTTAGGCGAGAAACGAGGCGAGGATTACCTTATGCGAGACCGTAGTTTACGCGTAAAGTGAATCTTATGCGTAGGAATTCTACGCGTAAGTTTATGCTTATGCGTAATTTTAGGGTTTTTGCTCAAATGATCTTTTACACTTCACAAAGGCAAAAGATATCCAAAGTCGACGATTTTCGCACTTATCCAAGTAAGAAAACACGGAATAAACCGTAAAATTGAAGATCAAACCAAGGAACAATCTTACGCGTAATATTAGGGTTTTGATACGCGTAGGATTACTCGTAACTTTGATTCTCGCCCAAATGTGTTTCTAAACCGCTTTTTGTTATGGAATAGCTTCAATAGTACCAAAAGAACACAAAAGTGTGAATTTTGATGTACCAAAATCGCTAAACGGGTTACGCGTAGAACGACACCCACGAACAAAAACAAGCTTAAAACGAACCACGCCAGAAGTTTGAAACTTTTGTCAAAAACAAGTATTTTAACACCTCAAAACATTGAAAGTACAAGAATCTTGGATTAAAAAGTGTAAAAACGAGTTTTTAAGATAACCAAAGAATGTGTTACCTTTACGCCGAAGATCCAAAACCAAAACTTCAAAACAAAACGAGTACACCCAACTATTTGGCGATTGATACCATCGTTAGGTCACTAGTTTTACAACACAAGCTTATAAGAGAAGAGATAAGGCGATTGAACAAGTAAACAACACACACACACACGATAGTAAGAGAACGGTTTAGCGCGTAGTGAATGTGTGAAAAGAAAACTTGAACAACCAACCCTCAAATGAGGGTTTACAAGAGTTTATATAGGCAAGGAGCTAGGCAACACTCCTCTCCTTCCCTATTCCTTATTGGGCTTGGACTGCTTATGGGCCTTCTACATAAGCTTGACCTTAAACAAACATAAAGGCCATAACAAAGCTATCTATTACATATGAAATATAAATACTTGAAATATATGTTATTTTAGGAGTGATTCCAACAAGAATACGAGATGATGCATATACGAACAAACCATGTTATTTAATTTTATGAGGTAACTAAGGATGTTCGGAAAGTTTTTATTTTTTTTTGGCACAATAATGACTCATTCTATTCATTTTAGAAGTTTGACACAATGGGTACATAGTAAAAATTAAATACCGCTAAAATTATTATTAATATGAATATAAATATGAAAATGAAGACGCAACCTCACGGGTTAGTGTGATAAATCTCTTAAAAATTAAATAAGAATATCCGATAAATAAGTTTTCAAAGGTCATTACGCATACTAAACATAAATAATGTCAAAAATATGATGTAAATAGTTAAATTTAAACAACATTAAACTCAACACCATGCTAATTAAACAACGTCAAATCCTTTTTCAAACAAAAATATAAACAAAAGAAAAAATTACACGTTTGGTCCCTATGGTTTGCCCAATATAACAACTTTAGTCCCTAAGTCACTTTTATTACACCGAAGTATCTAATTTTGAAATGATGAGTGTCTAAATACTCATCATTTTTATCTTGTGTTAGAATGCATAGCAAAACATCGAAAACACTCGAAACACATCAAAATGATAAAAATATCACAAACAAGTGTTTTATATGTTTTAAATGCAAAACATCAAAATCGATGAAAAGCGTATCAAGTTTGCATAATTGGCGGTTTAGTCCCCAGTTACAAAAGTTGTCAAAATTAGTCCACAGTAATTCAAAAACTTGTAAAATGTCATTTTAGGTCCATGAGATTCAAAAGTTGTCAAAACAAACCCTTTAAAGTTCAAAAATCACAATTTACAACTTTAGTCCTCAACTTTACAAAATGTCAAAAATAGTCCCTGGGTGTTCAAAAATAGAAATTATTCAAACAACAACCTTGTATTATTAATAAATGACAAAATGGTCCTTATGATAAGTTTAGAGAGAAATTACAAGTTTGGTCCCACAAGTTTGAAAATTGTCAAAAATGGTCCTTGGACATTTTAAAAATGAAAAATAATCAACCTTGGTCCTTGTACTATTCAAGATTTACAGGTTTAGTCCTTATGATAAGATTGGAAAAGTTTCAGGATCAGCCCTTCAACTTTGGCAGAATTACATGATTGGTCCTTGTTATTAACACTAAACCAAGCCGGATCCAATATTAATCCAAACCCAGGCCCAAATCCATAACCCGACCCAATTTTTAAATTCAAAAAAACCGCGCACTGCACACTGTCTCTCCCACAACTGTTTGAGCCAAAACCAGTGGTTTTAACCACTTGATTTTCACTCCACCTCACCCCAAAACACCTTTCCACACTTTCCCTCTCCCTACATACAACCAAACCCCATTAATGCAATAAACACCTTTCGATTGAAATTTGGCGCCAAAATCGACATTTGGCAACTTTGATGATCTGGTTTAAATCAATGGTTGGAAAGTGGTGGGATTAGCTCGAGAGATGTCGACACAAGATGAAAAGATCTTTATATATCAAGTGGGAAGCAATGTTGTAAAATATCTAGAGTAATTTTAATTTTTTATGTCGTTTTTTTACTTTTCAAGTTTTCAGTGTATGTTTAAGCTTTAAAGTTTGTATTTCAAGCAATTCTAGTGTATTGTAAATCTTTTGAAGTAATCAATTTCGGTTTTAGTCAAGTTTCGGTTTATGCAACTTTTCATAATTCAAAAATCTCAAAATATTTGAATGTTGTTTGTTAGTTGTTATTTTGGACTGAATAGCCATATAAGCTCCTAAAAAGCTTATAAAAGCTATTAGAAACAATTAAAAATCGGTTTAGTATCAAAAAGTAAAAATACCAAAAATACAAATAAATTAGTGAAAAATTAAAAATCTATGGTGAAGATGATCAACAAGTTGGAGCAAGGTAGATTTTGGATTGCCTTTGGTTTAGAGAAGCTTTGGGAAGCTATAGGTTCTGTGTTTCTTGGAAGCCTTGGTTCTCGGTTTAAGCTTGGAAGCCACTTGTAAGCCTTTTGATCATTTTGGTAATTTCTTGTGTAAGTTGCTTATTATAGCTTTAATCTCGTGTTATTTGTGTTTATTTGGTGTGTTTTAGTGATATTATAGCTTAATATTACATACTTGTTCTTTTAATTTATAGTTACTTAAAACTTTATTTTAGCAGTCAATATAGCATAATGGGTATTTCTTAGTTTTATGTTGTTAGTATTGTTGTTTAGTGTTTAATTAGTCTTAATAAATGTTAATTTAAGGTACGTAATCCAACTCATGGTCTTAATCTGTTTGAAGTCTTTGAAAAAGTTTCAAAACAGTCTCATAAGGTGTGTTTGGATAAGCTAGTTTAACTGTGTTAAAGGTTGCTTATGTTATTGCTTTTGCTTTTCTTATGTTTCATTAGTTCTTAGTAGCTCAAAGAAACATAAAAACCAGTCTTCATTTTGTGAAAAGTCAAAATTCCTTTTGATCTCTTCTTATTATTTGTCTGTTGGATTTTTAAGTCTTATGATCATGGTTTTGTGTTAAGAAGTTGTTATACTTGTTCAACTCAGTATTTATACACCTTAATACATCAATATCAGTGCTTAAGATCAATCACAAGTTCATATAAGTCAAACTTTCAGTTTAATCAAAAGTCAAAATGCTCACTTGTGCACTTAACTTTTGAGCCTATCACTTTCACAAGCTCACATTCATAGCTTGTTATTTAGCTTAAGTTTAGCTGATTTTTGGTTCTTTGGAATTGTGCCAACCTAGCTATTTCAATGTCTCAAGCTTAAGTTTTTTGGTTTTTGTAGCTTAGCCATCTTTGATCCAAAGTTTTCAGTTTGTAGCTTATTAGATAGGGCTGCAAGTGCTTATTGTTTTGTCCATTTTCTCGACATTCACCGAGTTTTGACTCGATGGTTTTCAAATTTTCATAAGCTTCTCACAAGCTATCTAGTGAATCCAATCTGTGTAATTTAGCTTTTGGAAAGCTTAAGCGGTCAACTTGCTTATTCAAGTTTTGTTTTCATTTTCTAGCTTATTTAAGTGCTTAAAATTAAGCTAAAGGTGCCTAGTGATTTACAAAGTGTCTGTGTAATCAGTTTATATAAGTGCTTATTTTAGCTTATTAGGTGCTTATTTCTAAGTTTATTGAGCTTGTTCGGTTGTCATATTAGCTTATTATCCATTATTTAGCTTATTTCCATTATTAGCTTTTGCTTATTTTTAGCTTATAAGCCATTTTAGCTTAAACTTTGTGCTTATTTTAGTTTTGTTAGTCCTTTGTTGAGAAAATAAGCTTATTCGAGCTTATTATCGGTTTTCATAAAAAGTTGTAGTTATAAAAGTGCTTATTTTATTGTGCTTAACAAGTTTGTGAAGAAAATCAAAAAATAAAATGTTTTGCAAAAAATTGCTATTCTTTGGGATTGAGACCTCCAGCCAGGTGACTCACCAGTGTTAGTGTACACACATACCAATTGCCCTTGGGACTTTTTTCGGTTTTATTTGCACAATTTAATACATAACCTTTTTTGTCGGTTTAAGCTTATCGAGCTTATTTGCTTATTTCGACTTATTTTTATAGCTTTTTCGGTTTTGTATTTTTATAAAATTGTATTAGTATTAAGTATTTTATAAAAAGTTTGATTTTTCTAAATAGTTTTAGTATTTTTAAACATTTAATTAGTGTAAAATCTTATTTAATTCATAATAAAAATATAAAAGTCAAAAAATATAAATCTTTTTCTAAAATTTTCTTTTGTCATATAGTACGTAAAAAATTGTTTTTACACTTGTAGGACTTTTATTTCATAAAATTTACGTTTTGCTTTGTATTTCGCGTAATTTTAGACTTAACGTCGTTTTCATTTTAAATCTAGTTTTTAGATAATTTGAGTTTACGTTTTAGTTAAAATAGTTTATTTAAGATATTTTATTTTATAAAATCACAAAAACATCATTGTAAAAATAGTGATAGCGTTTATTTAATATATTTTAACTTTTAATTTCTTTTAATTTGCATTTAAGTCATTTGTAATTTGTAGATCTTTTCTTTAGGTAATTTTCCATCAATATCCTTCTTGATCACTATCCTTAGTGATCATTCTATCATCGATCAAGTGTTTATACACCAATTCATCCTCCGTGGGACTTAACGACCGAGAATCCCTATATTCCTCGATCTTCATTGTATTGGTGTTTGATTTGTTTTAAGTTTATTACGGTTAGCCATTCACAAGTGGTTAGCTTGAGTGATTAAACAGCGGTTTAGCACCAATCAAATTTTAGCGCGCATTGCGGGAGGGTGTAAGCGTGTTCTAAGCATTTTCGGACCCGTACTTGCACATATACCACGGTTTGTAAAAAGTTTTACGTAAAGTTAATATAAATCAAAAGTTCATTAACACTTTTCCTAAAGTGTTAAAAACACCAAAAACAATATAAAACAACAAAACAATCGTAACGTTTTCTAGCTTGTGTTTCTTTTAAGGTGATTCTTAAAGAAATACGATTTGGTTAAGCGAGGCGATACCAAAAATATTTTTCAAAAGTTTTAAACCCTTTGCACAAATCATACCTCGTCTTTTCGGTGGTACTTAATTTATACATAAAATCAACCACCGCAAATCAAGGCGGTACACCTACTAGCGGGGTGTGACCATAATAAGTTCGAACATCGATTTAAAACTTGCCTTTGTGTCCTTGTGATTTGGTGTACCTTTTTCAAAAAGCCATTTCATTTGTGATTATTGGTTAAGTTCACTTGTCGTTTTGCCTCGCATTTGTTTTGAAAATTGATTTTTATACTTAGTGCATGCTTTTCGTTCTTCGATTCTACAAGTCCACTTTCGAACTTGGAAAGATTCCTCGTGAGCGTGAGGGCGTTCGGCTCCTTGACCGTGGTGAGGCGTCTACCACCACCACCACTGTCGAAATGGCGGAAGACAAACCCATGAATGAGCTTCTCCAAGCACCCATCGAGGGTTACGGAGATGCCATTGTTGTCCCGACCATTGTGGGCGATACCTTTGAGCTCAAAACCGGGTTGCTTAATCTAGTAACCCAAAGCCAATTCTATGGTTTTGGCGGGATGATCCTCATGCACACATTCGATGGTTTAACAAGATTGCATCTACCATCAAGTACAAGAATGTCCCATGAAGCTATCAAGCTTCTTACATTCCCATTTTCTCTAGAGGACAAGCCGGAATTGGCTTGAGAAACAACCCCTCGTTCCATTGAGACATGGGAGGATCTAGTTACCAAGTTTGTTAACGAATTCTATCCTCCATCCCGAACTACAAGTCTTAAGAATGAGATAATGAAATTTTCTCGAGATTTGATGAATCATTCGGGAGGCATGGGATCGTTACAAAGAATTGCTCATAAGTGTCCGCATCATGGTTTTACCGAGTTAATGCAAATGGATACTTTCTATAATGGTGCGAGACAAAGTGACCAAGACTCTTTGAATGCCTCCGCGGAGGTAATTTCCTTAGCAAAACCACAAAAGAAGCCTTACAAATCATTGAAAACAAGTCCCGGTCCGTTCTTTCCGCACAAAGACATATCGGACTCGGTCTAATCTTGGACCTTCTACTTCATCTCTGTGAGTACATCTAGCACCGATGCTAAGATTGATAAACTCACGAGATATTGTTCGAGCTTTGGTTCTTGCTAACCAAAGAAAGTCACTTTCACTCAAACACCATCACATGGTGAAGTGAAGAAAGTTGAAGTTTGTGTTACTTGTGGTGGTCCTCATGCATACTACAATTGTCGCCACCGATGGTAGTCCGTTTGAAGCAAATGCTATAGCGGTACTTCAAATCAAGGAGGTAATCAATACCGTCCTCAAAATGAACCAAACTACCGTGCTAACACTTATCGGGCACCACCGGTTTTAACGAGAATCCTAACGGAATCGAGAATCAACCTAGAATGAACCAAGGTTATCAAAACCAAGGTAATTTCTATCTGGACCCAATCAAGGTTTCCAACAACAAGGAACCTTCATCAAAACAATTTCAATCGTGGGAATCAATTTCATGGGAATGTGAATCCTAATCAAGGAATTTTCAACAACAAGGTCCTAATCAAAACATCCGACCTCGAATTTCCTCCACATCCTCCGGTACCATCATCGATGAGTTATTGAAGCGATTCATGAAATCCCAAGATGAAATGAGCAGGTTGTTGGTCGGTCAGTTGCGATCTCAAGAAGTCTTTAAATGATCAACCCTCGGGCTCGGGAAAACTTCCGAGCAACACGATCGCTAACCGGGGCGATGCTAAAGCGATCACAACGAAGTGGTGTTTCATACAATGGACCCGCTATTCCTACTACCTCTTCTTCTTCTTCTCTCCGAAGGTAGTGGAAAGTGAACCTAGGACACACAATGGACCTCGACTCCAATGCCTCCTCCACTAGGAGAAATGAGTCAAGTTACCAAGGCGACAAAGGACAAGGAACTTCCTATTAATAACGGAGGAACCAATGATGTCCAACCTCAAGTTGTCCGAAACCCAAGTCTAATCCAGGAGTTGTTTTGAACCACTGTAGCTCCGTTGAAAATACCAAATCCAAATCTTCTATTCCTTACCCATCACGTTTGAATGAGCAAAAGCTCCATGAAAAAGCTAGTCATCAAATGGACAAATTTTTCAAATTTTCCAAGAACTACATTTTGACATAAGCTGCGGATGCTATCATCTTGATGCCCAAGTTTGCATCAACTCTCAAACACATGTTAAGCAACAAGGAAAATTTGTTTGAAATGGCTAAAACTCCTCTTAACGAGAGCGCTCTGCGGTTATCACGAAGAAGCTTCGAGAAAAGCTTGGAGATCTGGAAAATTTCTCTTACCTTGTGTATTTCCGGGAATGGTTGAATGCTTTGCCCTAGCGAGATCTTGGTGCAAGCATCAATCGATGCCTTATTCGATATGGAAGAAACTTTCTCTTAGGAACTTACTCCTACATGCATGACTCTCGAGCTTGCGGATCGTACAATATCCGTCCTCTTGGCATTGCGAGGGCGTATTTATAGTAGGAAAGTTCCATTTTCCGGTGACTTCGTGGTTGTTGATTTTGATGCCGATCATCGGGTTCCTCTCATTGTTGGTCGAGGATTCACGAGAGCGGGCGTGCTCTCATTGATGTATTTGAGCAAGAAATCACATTACGTGTTGGTAATGAAGGTGTCACCTTTAACCTTGATCAAACTTGAGGTACTCGCAAATTATGATTACGAGTCGGTTAACGAATAGATATCATTGATGTTGCTTACGAAGAGTACTCTCAAGAAGTTCTTGGTTATGATCATAATTCTTGGTGATAATCTCACTCATTCATCTCAACCTATCATCGCCAATTCTACTCCTTCTCTCACCCCATTTGAGGAAAGTGACTTCATCTTAGAAGAGATTGAAGCTTACTTGTCTAGTGATTACATTCCATGGGAAATTGATCACGCTCCCATCGACATTGAGGGGACATACTTCTCATTGAGAAATTGCTTAATGATGATCCATCATCATCATCACTCCTCCGTCGAACTTCATAACAAGGAAGTCAAGTCGGTTGAAAAGCGAAGAATTTCTGAGGTCGAACTTAAGGACTTACCACCTCATCTCGAGTATGCATTTCTTGAAGGTGATGATAAATTACCGGTCATTATTGCTAGAGATTTGAGTAAAGATGAAAAGCTGCTCTCATAAAAATCTTGAAGTCACACAAGCAAGCAATTGCTTGGAAACTCTCCGACATTAAGGGTATCAACCACGAATTTTGTACTCACAAAATCTTGATGGAGGATGACTTCAAACCAGCGATTCAACATCGGAGAAGAGTAAATCCAAAAATCCATGATGTTATCAAACAAGAGGTTATCAAACTTCTTGATGCGGGATTGATTTACCCGATCTCGAGATAGTCCTTGGGTTAGCCCAATTCATTGTGTTCCTAAAAGGGTGGCATAGCTTGTTGTCACAAATGAAGATAACGAGTTAATTCCAACTCGATTGGTTACGGGATGGCGTGTTTGCATTGACTATCGTAAGTTGAATGGCGCCACCGTAAAGACCATTTTCCTCTACCCTTTATGGACCAAATGCTTGAGAGATTAGCGGGAATGAATACTATTGTTTCCTTGATGGTTTCTCGGGGTACTTTCAGATCCCCATTGATCCAAAGGATCAAGATAAAACTACATTCACTGCCCATACGGAACTTTTGCCTCTAGACGTATGCCTTTTGGCTTATGTAATGCTCACAGCACGTTCCAACGATGTATGATGGCCATTTTCCACGACATGATCGGAAACAATGGAGGTGTTTATGGATGACTTCTCGGTCATTGGGGATTCGTTTCAAACATGTCTCTCCCATCTAGATAAAATGCTCAAGCGGTGTGAAGACACCAATCTTTGTCTAAAGCGGGAGAAAAGCCACTTTATGGTCAAAGAAGGCATAGTCCTTGGCCATAAGATTTCAAAAATGGGATTGAGGTAGATAGAGCAAAAGTAGATGTTATTGCTAAATTACCTCATCCTACTACCGTCAAAGGTATTAGGAGTTTTTAGGTCATGCGGTTTCTATCGTAGATTCATACAAGATTTTTCTAAAATCGCTTGACCTATGACCCATCTTCTTGAAAAGGATGCTCCTTTTATCTTCTCACCGAGTGCATCATAGCTTTTGAAACATTGAAGAAAAAGCTTCTTGAAGCACCCATTCTCGTTGCTCCCGTGGGATTTACCTTTTGAGCTCATGTGCGATGCAAGTGATTTTGCTATCGGTGCGGTCTTAGGGCAGCGTAGAGCTAAGCATTTTCGACCTATTCACTACGCAAGTAAGACTATGGTGAAGCTCAAACTCATTACACCACCACGAAAAAGAGCTATTAGCCGTGGTGTATGCATTTGAGAAGTTTCGGCCGTACTTAATCTTGACCAAATGTGTAGTGTATACGGATCACTCGGCTCTCAAATATCTCTTTGCAAAACAAGATGCAAAGCGAGATTGCTCCGTTGGGTTCTCCTTCTCCAAGAATTTGATATCATCATACGTGATAAAAAGGAGGCGAGAACTTGGCTGCGATCATCTGTCGATTAGAGAACCCTCACCAAGATGTTTTCGAGAAAAAGGAAATAAATGAAACATTTCCTCTCGAGACACTCAATGCGGTTTCTTTTAGTGGAAACTCTTCTACCCCATGGTTTCTTGACTTCGCAAATTACCATGCGGGTAACTTCATAGTGAAAGGGATGTCGACCCAGCGGAAGAACAAATTCTTCAAAGATGTTAAACATTACTTACGGGACGACCCTTCTTATTCAAAATCATGCGGATCAAGTCATCCAAGCGGTGTGTTTATGGACAAGAAGCTCTTGACATTCTCAAAGCTTGCCATCTTTGGACCCACGGGGCCATCATAGTCAAACTACACCGCCAAAAGGTGTTTGATTCGGGTTTTATTGGCCCACAATTTATAAGGATGCCCGCGATTTTGTCAAAACTTGTGGCGCTTGTCAACGTCATGGAAATATCTCTCAAAGAAATGAAATGCCACAAAATGCCATTCAAGTTTGTGAGATATTTGACATCCGGGGTATTGACTTTATGGGGCCATTTCCATCTTCTCGTGGTAACAAATACATACTCGTGGTACATTGACTATTTGTCAAAATGGGTTGAAGCAAAAGCTTTACCTACAAATGATGCCCGAGTTGTTGTGAAATTTTGAAATCTCTTTTGCGGGTTTGGAACTCCTCGTGCTATAATCGGTGATCGTGGTACACATTTTGTAATGACCAATTTGATCGTGTCATGCAAAAGTATGGTGTTACCACCGTCTATCTCTGCATACCACCCCGAACAAGTGGGCGGTGGAAGTTTCAAACCGTGGTATTAAAAGAATCCTTGAAAGGACGATGGCGAAAATCGTGCATCTGGTCGGATAAAGCTGGATGGCGCGCTCTGGGCCTTTCGTGCGACTTACAAAACACCAATTGGGTGTACTCCATACAAGCTAGTGTGCGGAAGGCATGTCATCTTCCGATTGAACTAGAGCACAAGGCTTCTTGGGCCTTAAAACATGCAAACTTCGATATCTGAGACGGTGGTGATCACGAGAAAAGTTCAAATGAATGAACTAAATGAACTTCGTGATCAAGCATACGAGAACTCTTTGATCTATAAACAAAAGACAAAGAAGATTCATGACTCTAAAATCAAGAACCGCGTTTTCAACGTTGGTGATCGAGTCCTTCTTTTCAATTCAAGATTGAAGATTTTCTCGGGAAAGCTTAAGTCCGTTAGTGCGGTCCATTTACTATCACTAAGGTTTATCCTTATGGCACCATTGAGTTATCTCAACTGATGGTCCAAATTTTAAAGTGAATGGTCATCGATTAAAGCATTACTTTGGAGAGGACATTCCACCGTGATTGTCCGGATCTACAAACATTCCCCATGAACCAATGAATGCGGGGATCGAGTCAAGCTAGTGACTCGGGAATCAAAACGATGCTTACACACCATATGGGTTTTCATCCATGTTTACGTCTTCTTACCCCTTTCTACCACCCTAGTGTGGGGAGTTTCCCATTGTTGTATATATAAATCTCTAAAAAAAAAAAAAAAATAAAAAAAAAAAAAAAAAAAATGTGTATATATCAAAAACAAAATAATGGCCGTAGTATTTCCCTTTTATGTTCTATGTTTCGGCATAACCGCGGTACTTTGAATATTGAGGGCAATATTCATTTCTAAGTGTGGGGGAATTCTCACGAATTTTATCATGTAATTATTTCACCCAATTCCCGTTTTGGCCAAAATTTTTTTGGAGTAAGTGTTTTCACTTACTCGGCAAATGGTGTCGATCCGCCATGTCTAACCCACATAAGGATTGGCTAATCCGAGAGCAAGCGGCTCTTGGTAAAGATATCTCAAATCCGTTTATGGCTTGCAATTTGCCCAAAATTGTATGGTGTTATTCACCATATCTTTAAACTAGTGAAAAGTTGGCTAGCCCGCAAGTTTATGGCTTGTGGTAAAGGCGATTGAAAATCCATAATTGGTAATCGGCTCACCAAAGATAATATTGATAATTTATCTAAGAGTTGGCTAGTCCGAAGCAAGCGGCACGGTAAAGACAAATCAAATCCGTTGAAAGCTTATGATTTGCTCAAAATCATTTGGTTATCATTGTACCAAGGTTCTTACTTGAACTAAAACAATTGGCTACTCGAAGTAATGGCTTTTGGTAAAGAGATGAAATCCATTAAATTTTCTCAAATCATTGCTAGGGACTAGCAATATCTTAGTGTGGGGATTGATGAGTGTCTAAATACTCATCATTTTATCTTGTTTAGAATGCCAAAACATCGAAAACACTCGAAACACATCAAAATGATAAAATATCACAAACAAGTGTTTTATATGTTTTAAATGCAAAAACATCAAAATCGATGAAAAGCGTATCAAGTTTGCATAATTGGCGGTTTAGTCCCCAGTTACAAAAGTTGTCAAAATTAGTCCTGGTAATTCAAAAACTTGTAAAATGTCATTTAAGGTCCATGAGATTCAAAAGTTGTCAAAACAAACCCTTTAAAGTTCAAAAATCACAATTTACAACTTTAGTCCCTAAACTTTGAAAAATGTCAAAAATAGTCCTTGGGTGTTCAAAAATAGAAATTATTCAAACAACAACCTTGTATTATTTATAAATGACAAAATTGGTCCTTATGATAAGTTTAGAGAGAAATTACAAGTTTGGTCCACAGGTTTGAAAATTGTCATAAATGGTCCTTGGACATTTTAAAAATGGAAAATAATCAACCTTGGTCCTTGTACTATTCAACATATGGCAGGTTTGGTCCTTGTGATAACTTTGGAAAATTTTCGGGATCAGTCCTTCAACTTTGGCGAATTACATTTTGGTCCTTGATATTATTAAACCTAGACCCAAGCCAAACGGATCCAATATTAACCCCAAAAGTGGCCCAAATCCATAACCCATTTTGGACCCAAATTTTAAAATTCAAAAACCGCGCCTTTACCTGACCATCTTTATCTCTATCTCCCATGGCATTTGTTTGAGCCAAAACCGGTGGTTTTAACCACTTGATTTTCACTCCACCTCACCCCCAAAACACCTTTCCACCTCCCTCCACCTCTACATACAACCAAACCCCATTAATGCAATAAACACCTTTCGATTGAAATTTGGCGCCAAAATCGACATTTGGCAACTTTGATGATCGCCCAAATCAATGGTTAGAAAGTGGTGGGATTAGCTCGAGATGTCGACATGATGAAAAAGATCTTTATATATCAAGTGGGAAGCAATGTTGTAAAATATCTAGAGTAATTTTAATTTTGCTTATGTCGTTTATTTAAGTTTTCAAGTTTCGAGTGTATGTTTAAAGCTTTTAAAGTACCTTTTAATCAATCTTAGTGTAAATAAATCTTTTGAAGTCATCAATTTCAAGTTTTATTCAAGTTCTCGGTTTATGCAAATTTTCTTAATTCAAAAATCTCAAAATATTTGAATGTTGTTTTATAGTTGTTATTTTGGACTGAATAAGCCATATAAGCTCCTATAAAGCTTATTAAAGCTATTAGAAACTTTAAAAATCAGTTTAGTATCAAAAAGAAAAATCACCAAAAATACAAATAAATTAGTTAAAAATAAAAATCTATGGTGAAGATGATCAAAAAGATGGAGCAAGGTAGATTTTGGATTGCTTTTGGTTTAGTGCTTATTGGGAAGCTATAGGTTGTGTTTTATGCCTTGGTTCTCGGTTTGTGCTTGGAAGCCACTTGTAAGCCATTTGATCATTTTGGCATTTCTTGTGTAAGTTGCTTATATAGCTTAATTTCTGTGTTTTTGTGTTTATTAGGTGTAGTTAAGTCAAATTAAGCTTAAAATTACATACTTGTTCTTTTAATTTATAGTTACTAAAAACTTTATTTTAGCAGTTAAATATAGCATAATGGGTATTTTTAGTTTTATGTTGTTAGTATTGTTGTTTTATGTTTAATTAGTCTTAATAAATGATAATTTAAGGTCGTAATCCAAGTTTCATGGTTTTAATCTGTTTTAGTCTTTGAAAAGTTTCAAAACAGTCTCATAAGTGGTGTTTGGATTTCCTTAGTTTAAGCTGTGTTAAAGGTTGCTTGTGTTATTGCTTTTGCTTGTTTCATGTTTCATTAGTTCTTAATAGCTCAAAGAAACATAAAAACCGGTCCTCATTTTGTGAAAAGTCAAAATTCCTTTTAATCTCTTCTTATTATTTGTCATTGGATTTTTAAGTCTTATGATCTTGGTTTTGTGTTAAGAAGTTGTTACCATTGTTCAATTTAGTCTTAATACACCTTAATACATCATAATCGGTGCTTAGATCAATTCAATCACAAAGTTCATAAAAGTCAAACTTTCGGTTTAATCAAAAGTCAAATCTTGTGCCTTTTGACATGCAGGTCTGAGCCTACAAGTAAGAAAATTACTTTCAGCTTCAAGCTTAATAGCTTTTGAGCTTGTTATTTAGCTTAACAAGCAGTTTACACTCATTTTGATTTGTGGTTCTTTGGAAAGCCAACCTAGCCATCTCAATGTCTCAAGCTTAAGTTTTCAGTTTGTAGCTTTTTTGATAAGTTTGCAAGTGCTTATTGTTTTGTCCATTTTTCGGCATTCACCGAGTTTTGACTCGATGGTTTTTCAATTTTTCATAAGCTTCTCACAAGCTATTAGTGTAATCCAAACTTTGTAATTTAGCTTTTGGAAAGCTTACTTGGTCAACTTGTTTATTCAAGTCTTTGTTTTCAGTTTCTAGCTTATTTAAGTGCTTAAAAATAAGCCTAAAGGTGCCTAGTGATTTACAAAGTGTCTGTGTATATCAGTTATATAAGTGCTTATTTTAGCTTATTAGGTGCTTATTTCTAAGTTCTTGAGCTTGTTCGGTTGTCATACTAGCTTATTATCAATTATTTAGCTTATTTCCATATTAGCTTTTGCTTATTTTTAGCTTATAAGCCATTTTGGCTTAAACTTATGCTTATTTCCATTTTTTGTTCCTTTGTTGAGAAAATAAGCTCTCTTCGAGCTTATTATCGGTTTTCATAAAAGTTGTAGTTATAAAAAGTGCTTATTTTATTGTGCTTAACAAGTTTGTAAAAGAAAAATCAAAAAATAAAATAGTTGCAAAAAATGGCCCTTCTTTGGGATTCGAACACAGACCTCCACCTTAGGAGAGTGTTAGTGTGTACACGGATACCAATTGCCCTTGGGACTTTTTCGGTTTTATTTACACAATTTAATATATAACCACTTTGTCGGTTTAAGCTTATCGAGCTTATTTGCTTATTTCGACTTATTTTTACTAGCTTTTTCGGTTTTGTATTTTTATAAAATTGTATTAGTATTAAGTATTTTATAAAAAGTTTGATTTTCTAAATAGTTTTAGTATTTTTAAACATTTAATTAGTGTAAAATCTTATTTAATTCATAATAAAAATATAAAAGTAAAAAAATATAAATCTTTTTCTAAAATTTTCTTTTGTCATATAGTACGTAAAAAATTGTTTTTACACTTGTAGGACTTTTATTTCATAAAATTTACGTTTTTGCTTGCTTTTCGCGTAATTTTTAGACTTAACGTCGTTTTCATTTTAAATCTAGTTTTAGATAATTTGAGTTTACGTTTTAGTTAAAATAGTTTATTTAAGTTATTTTATTTTATAAAATCACAAAAACATCATTGTAAAAATAGTGATAGCGTTTATTTAATATATTTTAACTTTTAATTTCTTTTAATTTGCATTTAAGTCATTGTAATTTGTAGATCTTTTCTTTAGGTAATTTTCCATCAATATCCTTCTTGATCACTATCCTTAGTGATCATTCTATCATCGATCAAGTGTTTATACACCAATTCATCCTCCGTGGGACTTAACGACCGAGGAATCCCTATATTCCTCGATCTTCATTGTATTGGTGTTTTAAGTTTATTTGTTTTAAGTTTATTACGGTTAGCCATTCACAAGTGGTTAGCTTGTGATTAAACTTCGGTTTTCCACCACTCACCATTGCCTTCTCTTCTTTTGTTTTCTTACATTCTTCTTTGGCCTACCACTTGTGAATGATGCTTAGGTGGAATCGGTTTGAAGGAATTTGGGATTTCTTCCACATTATCTTACCATTTATACATCCAATAGTATGATTGTATGCCTTTTTCCAAGTAGCTAACCAATAACACCTATGGACCCACTCTTACGGTATACCCACTTCAATCCCATTAAGTGCCATGTTGTAGTTGGTTGCTACTGACATGTACAGAGAGATGCTGTTAATTCCCATCTCCTACAACTACAAACCCTTCTAGCCACATTCACCACATTGATCACCATGTGGTCCCTTTACCTCATCTTCTTCCCCCATTCCAACCCAGCCGAGTAATTGTTTGCTTGGTCCATAGCACCTTTCAATATTCTAGGCTGCGGTAGGGGTGAGAGGGCCATCTGTTTTGCTATAACACCTAGAACATTCACAATCCTCCTTCTCAAGTCTTCGTCTAATGTATTCTAAGGCGCGATAATAGGTGCATCCCTAGCATCTAATATTTTTCTATTCAAAACCTCACACATATTGTTCAACAATACATCAGATTTAGCTCTACCGAAGTCAGTATATTTAAACTACTTAAGTAAACAACAACAACTATTTAACTATAATTATGAGCTACTTAATTAAAATGCAACAAATATTACCTGAAAAATGGGATCTGGACCAAGAATCATCAGGAATTTTTGCTAACCATTCAAATGCATCCTTATTAAACTTCTTCAGCTCCTCCATTGCATGATCAAAATGAAATACTGTTGTTGCAGTTGCACATTTCCAAATCTTTATATGCTTGTCCATTCCACTTGAGCTTCATATTTTCATGTATATGCCTAAGGCAAAACCTGTGCTCTGCACTAGGAAATACCTTAGCCATTGCAGGTATGAGGCCCTATAGAAAATAGGCAAATGTTAGAATATTAAATGTGTATTAAATGTGTATTTAGATTCCCTGAATAGGGACCATAGTTGAAATAAAAAGTCAAATGTTTACCTTTTGCCTATCACTTATATAAGTGTAGTTAGATTCCCTGCTCAGATCTAGATCATCACCTAGACACTCCAAAAACCAAGTCCAAGAACTGGTTGTTTCTTTCTCCACAATTGCATATGCTACTGGATATATGCCATTGTTGGCATCCAATCCCACAGCAGTAAGAAGCTGTCCAGGATATGGTCTCTTCATGAATGCACCATCAAGGCCTAATAGATCCCTTCCACATTCTTTGAAACCTTTCTTTAATGGACCTAAACATATGTAGATCCTCTTGAAAACTCTTATTTCTAGTTCAAGATCTGTGGCTCTTTCAACTTCAATCTTAACAGTTGTATCAGGATTTGCCCTTCTCAACTCTAAACAATAATCCCTCAACATTGTATATTGTACACTGTAATCTCCCTTAACTTGATTGAGTGCAGTGGTTTTAGCCCTAAAAGCTTTCATCCTTGACACACCAATCTCATATTGGTTCTGCAACTGGTCTTGAAGAGCTCTTGTTGGAACATCTGGGTTTTTCTCAATTTGGTCAATGATACCCTTAGACAAGAATTGGGCAGTGCAAGCCTTTATTTCTCTTGATTGAAGGCACTTGTGGTTGTCTACATATGTTCTAACTTCCCAAGTCTCAGTATTCTTAATCCTAGACACTAATAAGACCCATGGACATTCATCTTCTGCTAGTGGTTTGGGCCTGCCTCTACCTCCTAAAGTAATACCTTTCTTACTGGGCTTACTAGGCCCAACTCTTGTTTTGCCTTTGGGCTTTCTTTGCTTTCTTTTTCTGCGGTCTCATTAGGCCCATCACCTTCAAGTGTGAACCTTTGGAATTTTGCCCATACACTTTGCCCTAACCCTAGCCTTATCATTCCTTATCAAGCGCAACTTTCTCCTAGTTTCAATAGAATCGTCTCACTCTCTCTTTCACTTTGACACTAGAAAAGTTTGACCATGATAAAAGTAATGCTTATACACAATGTTATATGCATTTTTATTTGCCTTTAGTTTCTTTAAGCTTCCTTCTCTAATCTTTTCAATATCATTACATTCCTCATCTGAAGCACTTTCAAGAATTTCATTATCTACCACCTCAACATCTTACGCTATTGGTGTACAATCATCTTCTTCTACTGCTGTATGTCTCACCTACTCAACATCTTCATCTATATCAAAATGGTAATCATGCATATCAACATTAACTTCTTCTACATTGTTCTCTTCATCATCAAATTGATCTCTGTCATCTGTACTACTATCATCATCATGATCTGAGTCTTCCACATCCAGTGTTTCACAAGGTTCATCATGCTATACCAATGTTTCTAAAGGTTCAAAACTCTCATTATAATTCACCCTTTCGTTCACATGAACACTTGACCCTTCATTCACCCTTTCATTATACCTTTCAGTTAAATTATCATCAAAGGGATCAAAATCATAATCATTTATGTTCAAAAGTTCTTCAACAATAGAGTCCACAGTTTCATGCACACTATCATTGGGAGTAGGAATCTGTTGGTAGTGGCATTGGTGGGAGTGGGAGTGGGGTGGGAGTTGGAATGGCGATGGTTGTAGCAATGGTGGGGTGGGAGTGGGAATTGCATTGGTAGTAGCGGTAGAGGGTTTATGGTATTTTAAACATGATTTTTTTACGGGACTTTTTTGGATGGGGAGGAATGGGAGTTTGGAGGTAGCTCTTCAATAACAACAGTGCTTCTAACTGTGGGGATCAAATGAATGAGCAGTTTTGATACATCATGTTCACAATAAACCTTAATCAACTTATTGTCCTTTGTATACCTAGCTAAACCTTGTACATCAACATCATTTCCTAAAGCTCTTAGTCCAAATTCTAAATCAGTACTAGGAATCAGATAATGATAGTAAATAACTTCTTCCTCATTGACATAACCTAATTTAGCCATTACATCATTCAACTCATGTACAAAAAACTCATCCATATCAAATCCATCAACATACGCAACCAAATCATTAACATACCTCCTTTCATCATGGTCTTTCAACTTTCCAGCATGATGTATTTTCATAGAAAACATAGTAGGGTGTCCTTCTGAAAATGCAATAACAAAACCACAATTAATATCATGTTTTCAAGGTAATGTCAATGAAATAAATTATTTAACACATTAGTTTTCATGGTTTATTTACCGTATGCTTTCAGGGGTCCATTTCCTTCATGCTTCTCTCGTATTCTCGAATGATTACCAACCATTTATTTAATTTCAGATGATCAATTTGGGGGTTTGATTTCTAGGGTTTATAATTGATCGGATTTGGGATTTGGGTTTATTTGGGTAGCAGTGTTGAGAAATGGGAGGGAAATAATAAGTCAACGAGGGTGGGTGTCTATTATTATAAAGGATGAGTAGAAAAGACATGTTTACCCTTGTATTTTAATGAGATAACGAGCCAAATAAACGTCCGTCTATTTTAGGGACCAAAAGCGTGCATAGTTTCAAAATTAGATACTGCTTGTGTAATAAAAGTGACTTAGGGACTAAAGTTGTTATATTGGGCAAACCATAGGGACCAAACGTGTAACATGTAGTAATTTTATGTAAAACCTTGCACATACACGGGTATTATAACTAGTGAAAACATTGTGTAACATGTAGTAATTTTAAAAAAATTATTTAACAAATAATTAAGTAATTAACCAGATTAATTAGCCCAGTAGAAGACTTGATTGATGTACAACTCACACTTTTAAGGTATTTTCCCATGAACCTTTATGCACCCAATCTAATTAATCATGCATTCTTCTAAATTACATACTCTTTGGCTAACCAGCAAACATGAACTTGTAGATCTTAAATCAACACAACAAAATCCAGTCCAATAGTGTGATATGATCGATAGATAGTCCACACTAACACTACACTAACTCAATTAGCTGTTAGGCTAAAATTACATTCACGTCAGGAACGAGTGTATGATTAAAGCAACAGTGCAAACACACAATAAGTGTGTTTAGGTGTTCGGCTAACGAGAACCAAAAGGAGATGAAGAGAGGATTTTAGGGTTTTACGATTGTCTACTCAATCTAATTCTTAATTAGGTTTATATATATAACAAATCTAGTCCTTTCCCAATAAATAAACAATTATCTAATAAATAATTAAATATAATAAGTTTTCCTCCGAGCGAAGACAATGCCAAACAACCCCCTAAGGAGTGTTCAGATGGTCTTGGGTCCCACCAAAGGCTTCATGGGCTTTGGTCCAATCCAACTTAATTTAATGTCTATTTACTACTTATCTTAATTAGTCGAATACTCATGCAAAGCAACGGGGTTTCATAGTGACAAGCTTTTATAGTTGCGTGGTTATTCATTTTTATCAACTATAAACTAATAGAAATATCAAAAATAAATTGTAATATAGTGCCTTACATAATCGGGTACGCAGATGAATTTCTAAAAATTATGAGTGTTTTGATTAAATTAAAAAAAAGTCTCATTTCTTTTTAGAAATTACATTAAAAAAAGTTGTCGTTGATTTTTTTTTATATAATTTTTGGTGAAAATTGTTAAGTCAACTATTTCATTAAGCAAATATTGTTTGATATATTTTTTTAATTATTTTGGGGGTAAAGGGTTTTCTCTGTAAAATACATTACTTCAAAAAAAAAAACAATTAAGTACATAGAATGATGGTGAATCTCACATCTCAGCCCATCATAGGCAAACAAATGCACCTATTTTGCTTGAAACAAAATTTATCATAAGAGAGACAGACCAATCTTAAGAATCTACCAAAATAACATGGCAACAACAAAACTAAAACTACTTCCTAACTCTACCACGGATACGGATGTCCCACGCATCACAAAAACAAGTTGTTCCTCAGTTAAGTTATTAACTTCATACCCGTAACCATCATAATCTTCATACTCAATGTGACTTGCATCATGTTATCCTCCACCAGCACGATTCAAGTTAGTCATATATCGAGCCATGTTATCATCAATATCCTCGACTTCATCACTATCTTAATATCCCCCTAACTTTTCCATAGTAGTACTAGGTTCACATAATGATGTCACAGTAGCCTCCTTTTGACAAGATTTTAGCGGCTTCCCATCATCACCCAATAGCACAAGCTTTCTATTAAGCATTTGTCTTTCTATTTCATTAATCCTTGTAGCCAAAGATGAAGAACTTTGACTACCAAATGCCGAAGCTTTATAACCCTCCATTTCCTCCACATCCACCATATAGCTTAATACATCAAACGAGTTCGAAGTTAAAAGTAGTATATATCGTTAGTTATATTCGGTTTCCTTATTGCCTTAGGTTGATAAGGGAACTTAGTCTTCGAACCAATCTGAACCCCACGTATACCTTTCCTTGGCGCTTTTATGTTCTTAATAGCATTCGTAAAAGGTTTCTTAGGATATTCATTAAGAACATGACCAAATACCTTACCACTTGAGCATCGTGGAGGTGTCCATTCGTACTCAATACTAATAGTTTGCATGGTATACCCTCATACTCAAATTTTGATACCGCCACCACAAGGGAGTGTTTTAACTCCGCATCAGCTCTCAACTCAATCGTGGCACGTGAATAACTCGACTCACCCTATGACTCCATGCACATAATGGATGTGTAAGAATCTAGCATCAATGGGGTGCTTATTTTGGTTGCAATAGCACTTAAACCATCTTTCGTGAATGCGGTAATAGGAATATCATGAAGCTTAACCCAAACCGTAACATTACACACATCCTCCTTCATAACATTCACATCCGATGACCATTTTTCGAATTAAGGTGATTGGTGCAAAACCGTCAAGTCTAATCACACAAGCTGGCCACTTGTGAATGGCCAACCGTAACAGACTTAAAGCACTCGAGACACAAATACAATGAAGTCACGGAGAATATAGTGAATTCCGGGTCGTTTAGTCCGCGGAGACTGATGGTGTGTCAAAACAAACTCGGAGGATAGAATGATCACTAAGGATAGTAACCAGTAAAGGTTTTGATTAGAACTTATACTACTGATTGATTGGAATGGAATGGAGTACAGATTAGGAAAGCACAACAATCAGATAAAAGAAACGTAAATACGTATGTTTAAAAACTACGTATACGTACAAAATAAAAAGTGAATATGAGAAATAAAAGACCTAAAAATATAAAAATGACATTATTGGAATCCTAAAAATAAAAGAAAATTATTAGAAAAAGAAAATTATTTTTACAACTATTTAATTAATTATTATTAATTAAAAACTATTTTAACTATTTAACAAATACTCTAAAATAGAAGAAATTACAAAATAAGGCTAGAAAAATATACTTATGATTCAGAAAAATCTAAAATACTATAAACCTAATTTTAAAATTAAAAATATATTTTTCACACTTTTTATTTAATTATTACTAATTAATAACTATTTAAAATACACTTAATTACTAGAAAATATAAAATAAACTTGGAAAAATAAAATTTTAACTTTCAAAATCTAAAATATGATAAAACTAATTTTAAAAGCGAAAGATATTTTTATGCTTTTTAATTATTTATTAATAATTAATTACTATTTTAACTAATTAAAATTATAATAAATACTAAAAGATAGAGAAAATATGAAACTTTTTCTAAAAATACTATATGATGACAGAAAACTAAGAAAAATAGAAAAACAAGATTTGCTTATTAATAAGCTAAAAGAAAAATCAAAAGCTAGGAAATATGAAATAAACACTATCAACGATTTTTAATTGATCTTTTACGGATTTTCTTTTTGAAAACTACTTTAATACTGATATTATGAAACTTTAACAAAGACAAAAATTTTACAAGTCACAAATAAGCTGTTTTGACAAGCTTATAAGTCCAACAGTGGCTTAATGAGCTTATTTTGGAGAAATAAGCTCAAATAAGGTCAACAGCTGAAACAAAAGCTCAAATGAGATGCAAACAAGCTATATGAACAGAAATTAAGCTAAGATATACAGAGAAGCTCACTGAAAATCTATTATTAAGATAATAAGCACTTATGATTAAAGCGAAATGGAAAGACTTGAAGCTTCTTTGCATTTAGCCAACAAGCTTCAAAATGAAAACTTAAGCTTGAGACTTCAAGATGACCAGGTTGGCTTTCCAAAGACACAAAGATCACAAGATTTGAGCAACTAATAAGCTCTGTGCAAGCTTTTGATTGAGCTTATGCAACTGGTGCACAGGGCACTATTTCCAGACAGGTACCCAAAAGAAGCAGTGATATAAGCACTTAAAAAGCTGATGAACAGAGAACTAGCATTTTTATATTTTTGTTTAGCAACTAGACTTTGATAATCCAAAAGCTTATAAGCTGAATCTCTCTAATGAACACACAATAAAAAGATCTATTTTATTCAAAAATGACCCAAATGAAAATTTTGACTTTTGCCTTAAGCTAAAAGTTTGACTTATATGAACTTTAATCTGATTCTAAACACTGATTATGATGTTATAAAGTAAACTAAGACTGATTTGATCAACACTAACAACTTTCTAACACAAAATCATGATCCTGACTTTTTAGAATCCAACAGTGAGCACAAAAGATTAGATCATAGATTATTTTGACTTTTTCAAGAACAAGAACTGGTTTATATGACTAATATGAGATATGAGTCACTTATGTGACACAAAGCAAGCACAAACAACAACACAAACAAGACCTGATACAGTTTAAGCAAGCAAATCCAAACAGACCTTATATGACTGTTTTGAAATTTTACAAAGCAAATCTCAAATTTAGACCATGGACTTAATTTTAGACCTTGTATTATTATTAAATAAAACTAAATAAGCTTAAACCAATAGTGATAACAACATAAAACTAAGACTTGATGATAATGCAACTTTAAGCTGTTAAAACTAAATTTTGTAAACTACAAATTAAAAAGAACAAGTAGTGATTTTAAGGCTTAAACACACTTAACTAAGACTAAATAACACGAGAAAGCAGAATTTAAGCTAATAAACAAATTCAACGTTGAAATGCAAAATAGACAAAAAGGCTTACAAAAGCTTTCCAATGGCGAGATCAAGAACCAATGAACACCCTATTAGCTTACCACTAAGCTACTAACCCAAGGCCGTCCATGATTACTGCTCAAATTGTATACACCATTTCAAGTGATTTTTGATTTTTAAACTATTTAATTGGTATTTTTGATGATTTTTGATTTTAACTTCTAAACTTGTTTTAAATTTTTCTAAAAGCTTGAATGAGCTTTCTGGGAGCTTATATGTTCTATTTCAGTCCATAAAAACACCTACAAACAACATTTGATAATTCATGAAATTTTTGAAATTTTTAAAAATGCATAACTGGAATTAGAACTTGAAACTAGAATTTTATTACTGATAAAGAGTAAAAGTACACTAAGAATACTTAAGAAAGTATTTGAAAGCTAAAACATACACTGGAAACTTGAAAATGATTAAAACGACAATGGAGAACTTAAATTACACTCGATAGATTGATACAATGCATCTCTCCTCTTCTTTATAGATTTTTTAGCATCCCCACATGTCTCTGATTGTTTCCCACCAAATTCCAGCCATTGGATCACTCTAACTCATCAAAACCGTCCACTTGTGATTTTGGCGCCAATTTTCTTGAGCAGGTTTTTGGTATTAATTGGAGTTGGTTTCAATCAATAAAGGATTTTTGGTGTTTAGAGGAGGTGGAGGGGACAAAGTATGGAGAGGGGGGTTGAAAATGTGGAGAAACCATGACTGGTTTTGAGGATTCGAGGTGGGAGAGGAGAGCTACTGACACAGTATTTAAGCGTAAGGGTGGGTTTGACTTGATTGACCGTAGTTTAATAATACGGGGGTTCAAAATTGGGTTTGGTGGGGTCTTTTGGTTTGACCTAGCTCGAGGTCGAGGGGTGCAAGGTCAATTGTTTGGGCTTGGATATGTTGGGCCATGGATTGGATTTGGGTTTTATATTAAAAATGGTATCCGTTTGGTTTAGAATAAGCACTGAGGACCAAAATGTAATTTATCCAAACTTGAGGACTGAAAATGCCAACTTTCCAAACTTATAACAAGGACCAAAAATGACAAACATTGATAGTGCAAGGACCTATTTGCATTAAATCCCATTTTAGAAATCGAGGACCATTTTGCAAATTTCCAAAGTTTAGGGACCTTTCTTGCCAATTGACCAAAGAATCATTCAAGGATCATTTTTACAACTTAGAATACTTCAGGGACCTTGAATGATAAAATTCCACATTTGATATTTCGAGGACTAGATTTGACAACTTTTAAAACTTGGGGGACTAAAGCGCCAATTTTGCAAACTTGATACATTTTCATCGATTTTGATATTGTTGCATTTAAAACACATAAAACACGATTTATGATATTTTGATCATTTTGATGTGTTTACGAGTGTTTTCGAGATGATTTTGCGATCTGACAATATAAAAATGATGAGTATTTAGACACTCATCGAGGCGCGTTGCGAATGAACCACAGACTATTTTCAAGCATTGCATCTATCATGTTTAGAATTAAACTTAAAGAAGAATACACCTTAATAATTCATCATTGATATAACTAGACCAAACTTACTCCAAGTATTCTTTACTTAGTTCTTGACTATAGGGTACGCGACATGTTTGCCCAAAAAGAAACCATACACAATGTTGCGAAAACTTTCATGAACAATATTGACAGAGTCCATTGAAACATCTACATTGGCTCCATTGCCAACCGGTGCTAGCAAATCCGAACATTTGCACTTTTCCCACTCGATTCACCTTTAAAAAACATTCCATTGAAACATAAGCCGATAAGTGTCCCAAGTAGTGATCTAGTTTGGGAATTACTCAAAATTGAAATGACTAAGTTACCCCTCTGTACTAAATGTTATTACAAATACATCTATTGTACTAAACTAATAGACACCACCATCATCACTCATCAGATCCATAATCCGAAACACATCACATCAATAATCCCAAACATATTCGATCAAACCCCATCACTCATCATATCCATAATCCCAAACACAAATTCAGATCCATAAAATTAAGGGAAAATTGCATAAAAATGCATCATACTTGCCACTTTTTGTCATTGTATGTAGCGAACTATTTTTTTTTTATCATTGTGACACCAACCTTTTTTGATCGTGCTATTTTAGGGTCTGTGTAACCGATTGCAACCTTAGCCGGTTATATCTTTATTTTTTTTACGTTTTATTCACCTTTTAGTATTCCACCTATGAAATTCATTTGACACGTTTGAAAAACAAATGACACGTAAGAAACTGGTCCAGTACCCCACATAGTTGTTTATAACCCTACCTTATCCCCAAAAAAACACACAGTACCCCACATAGTTGTTTATACGAAACTGGTCCCAAACCCTAAATATTTAATTCCAAAATTGACATTCATTCTCTAGTGGTTTTAAGCAATTGATTGTGCAAAAGGTATATTTCACTTTACTATGTTTGTATTCTACTTGAATTGTTTTTTATTTATCTCTCCCATAATATGCATGGTGATTTAGGGTTTATATTGAATACTAATAATTTTTTTTGGGTATACAGTATGGCGCCTTCTGGTTCAGATTATCTGTTTTTTGATTTACATTTTGATGGGGTCTTCTATTTCTTACCACTAAGGTATGAAAACTGTTTAGTTCACGAGTTTAGGGTTTCTAAGGTGAAGAAGTTTGATTATGAGAGTCTTTATGAGTATCTGACAGAGCGGTATGAGTTAAGTTTTTATGCCATGTTTTTTAGGTTACCAGAATGTGAGTTAGATGTTGGGTTAAAATTAATTGAGTCTAATGCAGATTTGGAGACAATGTATTCATTTGGTGAATCTTATGGAAAATTAGATTTGTATTTAGCCCACATTCCCCAAAATTTGTATGATTATTATCATAAAAATTTGGTCTTTGATGATTCTGTTAATGAGGCGACTTCTAAACTTAGAATACAAGGGGTTAGGAGAAAGGATGCTGGGAACATGTCTTATGATGAATTAGTTTCATGGGCTGAGGAAGAAGCACAAAAGTTAAAAACACCACCTAAGCCTAGAACTGTAAGTAGAAAACATTGGGATACTGTATCAATAGAGGTTGATGTGGATCACATTGAAGCACCACCTATTAATCTAGACACTAAGGCTGTTGCACCATCTGATGATGAGAATGGTCCATCTGAACATGTTGGTGATGACACTGGTACATCAGAACAGGTTGATGATGTCAATTCTCCATCAGAACATGTTCATGATGACACTGGTCCATCAGAACATGTTCATGATGACACTGGTCCATCAAAACATGTTGATAATGACATACTTAGGAAGGTGGTGGATAAGGGTAAGGGTCCATTGATTGAAGAAGATAGGCCAGTTCATGCTAAAAAGCAAAGTGTTAGGAACAAGGGTATTGTTATTGAAGATAATGTGAATCCAAGGGTTATGGATGATTCTTCTAGTGAAAGTGATGCTGAAATTCCTAACTACTCAATGTTATATAGTGATAGTGATAGTGAAATGTCTGATAAATCTATAGACTACTTATCGGAGGGTGAGGATGAGTTGATAGAACTTAGGAAAAGAATTTATGAGTCAAAAAGGGCACCCAAGGTTACAAACCAATGTACTCAGCAGCCAAGTGGAGAGGCAAGTTCAACTAAAAAGAAAGGAAATGGTCTAGGTTAAAATGAAACTGTCAAAGAGCATGAGAAGTTCCTGGATGACTTACTAAGGAAGCTCAAAGGTTGTGATGATGATGTTGTACTTACAGATCCTTTCAAAATGGTGGAGACTAATGTGGAGAGGTATCATGTCCATGATGCAGATACACACTGGAAGATGCAGAAACCAAAGGTAATGACACAGTCCATCTAAAATATTGTGCATACTATTAAAGTTACAACAATTCTTTTCAGTAATATGTTTATGTTTTATTTTCAGGTTGGAGAAAAGTTTGTAGATGCTGCTCAGTTGAGACAATGTCTGACATACTATGCATTAGCAAATGGATTTTCCCTGTGGTTTGAGAGAAGCTCTAAAACTAAATTAATTGTTCGTTGTGGTTTACGTCCTGAGAGGATCAAGGATCAAAAGAAGGGGAAACTAAGTAAGTTCAACGAGATATCCAACGAAAGGGATGAAGGCTCTATATGCCCATGGAGGTGTTATGGGCGATTGGTTAATGAAAGGTCTTTTCGGTAATATCACTTAGTAATGAACATACATGTGTTAGAGATTTTAAGTATGGATCTTTAGTTAATTACAAGTGGATTGCTAGTCACTTTGGTCCTAAGATTAGAATGAATCCAGACATTAAGTTGCATCAAATTGCTGAATTTGTCATGAAAAAATACAAGTGCATAGTTAGTCCTAGTGTATGTAGAAGGGCTAAAAGTTTGGCAATAAATGAAGGGGAAAACACAATGGCGGATCATTATGGTTACATTAGGTCATATGCAAGAGCCATATTGGATTCAAATGATGGTTCCTTTGTAAGAGTTGGGGTTCTGATCAATCCGGTGATCAAACTTTTTCGATAGGTTTTATATACGCTTTAATGGATTGAAAGAGGGTTGGAAGAAAGGGTGTAGAAGGGTTATAGCATTGGATGGATGTTTCCTCAAAAACCAAATGTGGGTGAAATTATTTGACTATTGGGAGGGTAACAACGGATCTTTCGGTAGCATGAAATCGTAGTCAATGTGGAGAACAAAGATAACTGGTCATGGTTTTTGGAATTGCTTGGACAGGATCTTGAATTGCCAACTGGAAATGGTCTAACACTTATGTCAGACCAACACAAGGTATGTTTAACTTTCATTGCCTTGTTTTTAAGTGTCTTTCATACTCTAATTGTTTTTATGAACATGCTGTAGGGATTGATATAAGCTGTCAAGGATATAATGCCCAATGCTGAACATAGACAATGTGCAAGGCACATCTATGAGGGTTTTAGAAAAATATATAGTGGTGTAGAATTTAGGAATCTTTTTTGGGTTGCTTCAAAGGCTAGTTACCCAGGTCTGTTCAACAAGATTATGGAGAAGATGAAAATAGCTAACCCAAATGCATATCAATATCTGCTTAATAAAGATCCCAAGACTTGGTCCAGAGCCTGCTTTCAAATTGGTAACAATTGTGAAGCTGTTGAGAATGGTTTTAGTGAATGTTTCAATGCTGTGCTGTTTAGTGTAAGAGATAAGCCATTGATTACAATGCTTGAGGCTATGAGGGTGACTGTTATGGAAAGAATGAACATTATGAGAAAGATGTTGGATAAATGGAAAGAATAAATTTGTCCTAACATTCAGAAAAGGTTGGAAATCATAAAAGATCAACAAAGGTATGAATTACAATACTTATATCATGATTATAATGCTAAATATCCATTAATTGTATACTAATTATAACTTATTTGCTGTAAGGTTCTGGCATGTGATACCGGCTGGAGGAAATCTATTTGAAGTGAGAAATGGTTCTGAGGCTTTTAGCATTGATGAACAACATAGGACTTGCAGCTGCATGATCTGGTAACTATCAGGTTTGCCATGTAGTCATGCCATAGCTATCATTTTTAAGTTAAATAGAAGGGCAGAAGAGTATGTGCCAGATTGTTTTAGAAAACAAATGTTTCATGATGCATATCATCAATACTTAACCCCTGTTGGTGGAATGACCTTCTGGCCTGACTGTAGTGACTTGTCTAAGGTCTTGTCTCCTAAACCACAAAAAATGCATGGTAGGCCAAATAAAAAAAGGAATAGAGCTGCTCATGAAAATAAGAACCCCAATAAGATTCCTAGGACTGAGATTGAGATGACTTGTTCAAATTGTTTTCAAAAAGGTCACAATAAGAAGGGTTGTAAGAACCAAACTGTTGTGAAACCACCTAAACCACCAGTTAAAAAAGGTAGACCTAGGAAAACCACAACCACAAGTTTGGTTGATGAAGATGAACCCTTAGTTGAACAATTTAGAGCAACACCTGATTATATCCCTATGTCTAGTGAATATGATGTGGGTGGTTCTAGTTCAACTGTCAATGCTATAAAAGGCAGACCAAGGAAAACAAAAAAAAATACACAACTACAACCACAGGTTTGGATGATGAAGATGAACCCTTACTTGAACCAGTTGACAAGTCAGTCAATGTTGATGAAAATGAGACCATTGTTACACCAGAAGCACCAGCTAACCCAGTTGATGAAAATGAGAATTTAGGTTCTAGCATATGTGAATTGGGTGGTTCTAGTGCAGCTGCACCTAGTCATAGCAAAAAAAGGGTAAGATTTGCTGAAGTGGGTGGGTCTAGGTCATTCAATGTCAGGGGAAGAGGTAGAGGTAGAGGGCTTAGTGGTCTTGGCAGATTTGGAAGGTTGGGGAGATGGTTTGGCATTGGTGAAAATGAAAGTGTGTCTGATCCAATTGAAAGTACTGAAGATGACCATGCTGAAGAAAATCCACTTGACAACCGAACTCATGATCGCAACTACTCGGACCTCGAAATCAGACTTACTCGGCCTTTCACGATCGCACGATGAAATGAAGTAGAACCAAGACCAATGAGGAAATTTGTCATGACAAAGCAAAGAGGAAAGAGTGAAAGAATCCTAAAGATGAAACTGGCAAAGCAACACCAAGGCATTGGAAGCTCAAGTTCTAATGCTCTCAGTTTGGAGTGAAAACAAACTATCTAGTATAACTAAACTTCTTTAATGTAATCTAACTTTAATGTTGTGTAACTAAACTTCTGTGCACTTCTTTTGTTCATATATGTTGTGCACTTAGAAACATATGGTATTTGGTTATTATGTCATGTAACTTTAAACCTTCATGGAATGCCCAGTTTTGTAACTGAATGGGCATGAACTTGTGAAAAGTAATGACATTTACCATTTGTATTATGAGCCTGTGTTGAATAACTATTGTTAACCAAAACAAACCATTGCATTAAACATAAACCAAGACAAAACATTGTCATATTACATAAGTCCTAACAGGTTCTATTGATTGGATACAAACACATTACTTGCACAAAAGAAAAGCTACAACAATGACCAACAAACCAAACAAAACAACAAGTTTGTCATGAAATTGGACTTTTGACTTTAGCAAAGTAATATCTGCCTTAAGTTGAACCATTTGCAAATATGTGCCTTCATCAAATGTGGAGCTTTTGCTTTCACGAGATTTTGAGCCAACCTTATCCATGTGCTTATTCATTTGCTTCTTCAACATTTTCAGTTCTTCATGCTGTTTGAAGAACAACTCTTTGTAGTTGTCATTAGGTAGCTCATCATCAATAAAGCCATAAAACTTACACTGATCTTCCCTATCCTGTCAATTAACAAACGAAATATAAGGCATTATAATGAGCTTAATTAATAAACGAAATCTTATCTTACATATTTTGGACAGCCTTTGAATCTTCTACAGGGGTTGTAAATGGTCCATGAGACTTGCTCTTTCATAGGAAAATGACAATCGCATTCAGTGCGAGCAATAACTTCATCCTTGGTATAACGTTTGAATGTGGTCGCTCTAGATCGAGAGGTTGAAGAATAAGAAGATCTCATGGGTTTGTGTGATGGGGATAAAAGGTTTGAGTTGTGTGGATAGAAGGATTGTGTGGTGGGGAGGTGAAAATAATATTAGGATTATATATGGTATGTGTAACAGTACAATTGTTTTAAATAAAGAAAAAGTAGGGAATATGTTGATTACTCAGCAAAAACTGTCGCCACGTAGGACTAACTTATGCAACCGGTTACACAGACCTTACAATGGCACGATCTAAAAAGGTTGGTGTCACAATGATATAAAAAAAATAGTTCGCTACATACAATGACAAAAAGTAACAAGTATGATGCATTTTTATGCAATTTTCCCTAAAATTAACAGTCACCACCATCACTCATCAGATCCACAATCCCAAACACAAATTAGGATCAAACCTCTTCTTTTTCTCATCCCACAATCTGTGCATCCAATTAGCGACCAAGAGATAACAACCATATGCCAACCACCACTACTGACTTCATATCATTAACTGACCCATCACTAGTTTCACTTCATAGTTAACCTAAACCCAAATTCTGTGTTTGTAAATGGTATCATCAGATTCTGGGTTTATCACCAAAATATGGATTTTGTAATAAGGTTTGGTACAGAGGGGTATTTTAGTCAATAGACAAGAGTTGCTAAAAAAAGAGTCGCCTCCGTTCTATTTTAGTCTATTTTTTTTGTTTAGAAAGTGTGGTTTTTTTCAACTTTTAATCATGCCAATTGGTCATTATTTTTCTTAAAAACAAATAGTTATTAAAAACTCAATTACAATTGGTGGAGAAATGAGAGTGTCAACGCTTTTTTCATTTGAGATATGTTCATGTTTTGCGGAAATGTATTATTCATAATCGTTTGAGGTTATTGTTGTTGCTAAGTGTTGATTTTGTCTACAGAGTATTTTATTTTTTGACAGAGAAATAATCGTTTGTTTAAGGAAGATATTTTAAGCGTCAATTGAAAAGATTCAGCTCAAGAGCTTTGTTTGGTCAGTTGTTCGTCGCTCGAGAAAAAATTCAATGGATTGGAATCGATGGATGTTTGATTATAAGAAATGCCTTTTTGTCGCATTAAATGTGCGGTAGTAGGTAATTTGGTATCGATTCTTTTTGCAACTTGGAGGGGTCTGCGGTTGTTGAAAGTGTGGTTTTACATGGATTTTAGGCCCGGGTTTGATGGTTACTCCTGATTATTTTATATGGCTTTTGTCCTCTAGGTCTTAGGATCGTGATTATTGGTTTGTATGTGTCAATTGTCCTGGTCATTTGTTTTTGTAATCTCATAGTTTTGTCGTAGGTTATGTTGTTCCTAGCTACTCCGTATTTGTTTATGGAATTATTTTTGCGTACCTAAGATATTGATCGAGTCATTTTATTTTATCGTAAAATAGTTGTCTGATGTTACAAATCTTGTTATGTATATTTGTATAATAAATGTCATGATCGAAATAAAGAGTATGAAATCACCTTTCTTTTTAGTGAGGTGATATGCACATGGGACCTAGATATATCAACCTTATCACAAATACCCACGATACGCGTAGAACACGTTACCACAAACACAATATGCGTAAATAAAGAAGAAAGATTAAGATGGAAAGATGGTGACTTGATGTTAAACCGTGTATGTGAAGAGAGAAAGATGAACACAAGATGTTGTATATTTCAAAGAAAACGCACACACACACACTCAAGCACACCCCTCAAATGAGACTTTGAGGGGTATTTATAGTACAAGTACAAATGCCCTAAAGGCTTTCCACGGGCCTCGTGGACTTGGATTGGGTTGGACATGGATGACAACTTATACAAGGCTAGCTTAACTAAACTAATACCCATTTAGCTTAGCCCAATCCACGAGCCCGTTGACTATTCTACTATATCTAACACATGTTACAAAGTTCCTAAAAGTGAATGACCATCACTTCTAATAAAAACTATTAAGGCTAACAATCTCCCCCTAAGGGGTGGTCATTCAAAAGATGCTCCACTTGATAAGATATTTACTTTTCTCGAGCTTGAACTTTGCGTGTAGATATAGAATAGTTTTGATTTTCGTTCCTTCATGCTTTGTGATCAGATAATGGTGTTGTCTGTCGTAGTAAACTTCGTTGGTTAGGTGTCTCCACGTCTTTCTCCACCATGCTCACACTTCTATTTGACTTTTAATTACCAATGATGTAGTTCTCGAGTCTTTATACTTTATAGATTCTTTGACATTGACGAAGAATCATCTTTCATTTTGTGTTGCCTGTGATATTGATGAGATCTTTCATGTGTTGTTGGTATGAGCATGGAGTATCTGCGATCAATCCGCTCCGAGCTTCCATAAGAAAAAACATAAAGCAGTTAGTAATAAGCGGATTCCGGACTTACAAGTTTGAATTTGAGGTGTTAACGAGATAGTGTGAAAACATCTCTAATTCTTACAAAGGCCGTTCTGAACCGGAGTCCCACAAGTGAGATAACGCGATGTACGAAGTACACCTACTGATTCGGATGAGTCATTGAGGTACAACAAGCATCACCGACGATGTAGACCGTTTGAGACACACTAAGCGTAATCCGGGGAGATACCGGTGACTGCAATGGTCGCTTGATGTTGACCACGGCAGAGTTTCCATTCAATCATGAAGATCACATATGTGAAACTTCTCATAAATGTTACGGCGATTGCTAAGATCTGCGTGGGACTCTAGAATATATCACTTGTGTCCTTATTGATGAACAACAAGCGATGTCATGTCATGTGTTCCTATGAGATTTTTGATGAATCTCGTGGCTCTAGACTCAATTAGTGCATTTTGGTTTTCTGAGCGGAGACTAGGGAGAGGTCTCCTTCTTCAATACCAACGATCTCAAGAGAAAGTCGATAGATTATGTAGGGTTCCCGGTGAGAATGAAACAAATCCTTTTAAGAGGAATTGAGTGGCTAGAAGGTTTAGTGCGGTGCGTCCTTTGGGTCCATGAAGTCTTTGTCTTCAATACCGGTGTCATCTAGTGACAACCGTAGTAGATGAATTGAACCCGGTTTACGCCCTAAGGTTGAATATGGAGAGCTATTTCTTTTCACCCTTTTCATTATATTTCTTTTAATTCTTCAACCCCTTCTTTCTCCTTTCTCACATTACTCCTTTTTCAATCATACATGAGGACTTCTAATACTAACTATTGGTGGTGTCCTTGGGTAGATTCCTCCGCTCTGGCGGATCATAGACTGATTTCTATCCTTAGTCACCTTATAACTCCATGATGTCCCATGTTGCCATAAAACCATTTTCTTGAAAATATCTCGAGTGTTTATGATTGAAAACATGTTTGGAACACTCTAAGGGTTTTATATTTTCGAAACACTCCCCTTCACATGTGCTTATAAGTTTTTGATGTCTGCACATAGAGGGTAGAGTTTGCACTTTTGAATTGATCGGCTCATGATAGACAATTTCCCAGAGACACGGTTACGTTGCTAAGTTAAAGAGTTCCATTGTCATTTTTTAGGTGACAACTAGCTCTAATAACTAACTTGAAGATGTAAACACTCCTTGAAAAAGAAGGTTAGACCCATGTAAGTTCATGTCTATCACAAGTTTCTCGACATGGTACATTTACTAACTTTGATTCCCGTCAATTCATTTGTTCCGTCTGAGTCGAGCTCATTTTGAGATTCAAACACCGATCATTAAATATTTTTGATCACATTTTAATCACGTCTTCTCCCCCTCAATAATAGCATATTCGTGATATTTTTGATATCAACGGATTAAACATCATTTTAAAATCTTTTGGGGAGACAAACGGATTTGATTTAAGCATGAATTTGGAACATTTTAGTTTTATACTCCCCCTTTAATAAAGCATAATCAATTAAAGGGTTTTTAGAGGGAGTTATCTTGAGCACAAAATATTTTAAAAGATTTTGAAATTGTTTTTGAACAATCTTGAAAAGGTGCTCAAGATGATGATGATTTCTCACCAGTTTTAAATGTAGTGCACTGAAGCGTACTCTAGATTGTTTTTATAAAAGCACGAGTTTTGATTTGAAATGAATCAAAAGTCATCAGTATGGTCCGGGTTTTGTACTGAATTATACGAAAGCCATTTTTGAAGATATTTTTGAGAAACGACATGTTTTAGGAAACATTTAAAGAACTCTCGCTCAAGCATCTGGACATGCCCGTATCATTGTTGAATGACATTTCTAGAAGCGTCATGAATATCGATTATCTGAGAAACATGTCGTGAGAAGAATATTTTGGATTTTGATTTTCTATTGTTTTGTATTTTTGAAAGTTTTATATTTTTATATTTTGCTTTTGTTGGTTTTCAAATTTTGTATTTTGTTTTCAAAAATATACTGAAAGCTTTTGGAAAATCATTTTCAAGAAGATTCGAGAAGACGTTCTAACTCCTCGGGGTTAGGCTTCGCATGCCAATTCGTCGAACTAAATCGTCAAACCTTTCTTTTGGAAGGGCTTTAGTAAATAGATCGGCGAGTTGGTAATCTGTCTTCACGAAGAATAATTCAACGATACCATTTTCGGCGTACTCTTTGATGAAGTGATAGCGGACTCGATATGCTTAGTCTTTGGTGATGAGCAGATTGCACGATATGGCTATGGCACTTTTCGAGTAACAATACATAGGAATTTTATCGAAAGTAAAGCCATAATCATGAGTTGTGTTCTTATCCATAGAACTTGAGCACAACACGCAGATAGAGACACATACTCGGGTTCGTGGTTGAAAGTTCGATGCAATCTTGTTTCTTTGAAGACCGGTGACTAACTTTTCACCCAAGAATTGTGCTCATCCGGATGTGCTTTTTCTCGTAACTTGATTACCGGTGTGGTCCGTGATCTGAAAAGGCAATTAGATCATGTCACACCCCAAATTACTGCTTTACAAATGGAATGGAATACCTTGGGAGGGCATGTCATAGCATCAAAGTTCTGAATTATATCGAGCGACCTAAAGTGTCGTTTTAAAAATATCGTTTGATTCATTAAAATAATCGAGTTTACAAATATTAGGTCCCAAAAGATTTCCAATATATCAAAACGAGTTTGTTACAATCAAGCGATAGTTAAGTGCATAAAATATAGGTGAGGCGCGTCGACACCGCGACTCTATGATAAGTCCACATGCATGCCATGAAGTGAATGCCTTAGATACCTGAGATAAAACATGCTAAAAGTGTCAACACAATGGTTGAGTGAGTTCATAGAGTTTGGTTAACAAGTAAAGCTTTTAAAGAGCGTTCATGCAACAAAGGCAAAGTTTTTAGTCATTTAGAATAGTCCACAAAGCAAAGGCATTGTAAATCCACTCGGTTCAAGTTCCGCCCATACAAAACTTGCAACTTTGTGTTCACAACCCAACGCCAAAATATGTCTAGTTTATGTTCAAGCACACGTGGTCAAATGAGTTCAAAAGCAAAGGCATTGTAAATCCACTCGGTTCAAGTTCCGCCCATACAAAACTTGCAACTTTGTGTGTTCACAACCCATTGCCAAAATATGTATGTCTAATAGTTAAGTGTACGATGTCATAATAGTTCAAAATATAACACCACGTATATAATAATTCGTGGATGCTCAGAACATGGGAGACTTTACCTTTGCTCCAACAAGGAGACTCCTTTGTCACTCGACCACCTAGCCGAGAATTATTGAGAACGCTCCACCAATAAGGCGAGACTTTGCACACTCCAACCGATAAGGCGAGAATTATATTGAAAATGCTCCGTTCCATAGGGAGACATTACGCTCCCGGACCGGGAGGCTTTAATTTGCTCGAACAAGGGAGACTTTATAGTGATGCTCGAGCAGGAGACTTTAGGTCAAGGTCATAACACGTCACGGTTCAATAAGTTCAAACAAGTCATAAGTTCGTATTTAAGTTCAAGGGTTTAAGACGAGTTCAAAAGTTCAAAACAGTCAAAGAGCTCGAATAATATCAAAAGGTTCAAGATAGTCGAAGCGTTCAAAATCACGTCAAACAAGTTTAAAGTATATCAAAATGGTCCTTGTACAAGTTAAAAGAGTTTAACTATATGTCAAAAAGTTCAAATCAAGTCCAAAGTGTTCACTTATATGTTAAAGGGTCCGAATCAATTTAAAAGAGCTCAAATATACATGTCGAAGGGTTCAAAATCAAGGAAAGTGATTCAAATAATAGCGTTCATAACATAGTGATCAATTTAGTTCAGGCATAATCTACTTACGCACACATAGAGTGAAACAAAAGATATTTAAGTTCATATAAGTGTAAAGTAAAAGCAAGTAGTTGAGCATGTATCTCCCCAAAGAGTTTATAAAACAATTAAATGGGTAAAAGTGGGGCTACGAACTCACCATGTTGCAATAGTTATGATGACAAAGTGGGTGCCTGAAATGAGACGCAACTCTCTAACCGCGACCTATTATGAATGATATGATCTAATATAAGTCATGAAACAATGTCGTGTATGCAAACTCATATGATATCCATACCACTTGTACATTTGAAAATAATGCTTATCGTCGAAAAATATGTTTATGACCTCTTGTCAAGTTACAAAATATTTTACCAGTATTTACGTCGAAATGATATCCTCGATAATCATTTAGTGATTTATTAAGAAATTATAGTTTTAAATCGCAAAATAATATAATTTGACAACTTATGAAAGTGACTAAACGGCCTTGAAAAGCTAAGTCGTAAAATGGTGCACATTGAGTATTAGGAAACAAACTCAACGGGTTTGGAAAGCTTGTATCATTATCTTAAAGTTTTAGCATTTAAGTTTTCATCATAGAGGTCTCGATCATGGAGAAAAATATAGGTAAAGTATGGTACTTGTGTCCAAAATATTGTTTAAGGTAACTTTCGGCAAAGTTTGAGTGTCCATATTTTATTCGTTACAACTCCGCTTGATTTAACGGTTGAACATTTTGGAAAATATGCTAAGCGAACTTACTTTTACTAGAAGACATCGTTTCATAAAAAGTATTCCGTCATTGTTAAAAACGACCCTCAACATGGTCTCTCGTTGCCGTAGTATGTGTCTAATAGAAATATATTAATTTTGCTTATATAATAAAGTTACGGCAACTTTGTTTAACGCGTGTAATTTAATCGTTACAAATCCATTTTCTACGTTTTATATGTCCTTAGCTTCGTATCAAAGTATACTAATATAATTTTGATAAGTCGACACAATTTATAACGCTTAAGACTCATTTTGACTCGTAAAAGTTGAGAATACATCTTGAATTTTTCGAAACAATAGTTTTCGTCGTCAACTTGAAAATTCATATCTTCTTCGTTATAACTCCGTTTTAACCCGTTCAAGCGACCACGTTTTCGTTTTAAAGTATATTTTCCAAATATCTAGCCCAAAATTTTTATCTACTGCCGAAAATTCCAGATTTCAAAAATAAGGACAGACCCTTAAGTAAACTTGTCGAAATGAGTTTTTCTCGCGCCAAACCTATTCTAACCAATTCAAAACAACTCCGAAGCTATTCTAATCCTACCATACACCTTCTTAGGGTGTCATGGGTTCCTAGACATCACCAAAAGTGATATATTTCAAGGATTAATTATAGGATGAATATATATATATATATATATATATATATATATATATATATATATATATATATATATATATATATATATATATATATATATATATATAATACTTAAAAACATTAAAAGTGGTATAAACATCAATATGACTTGCATGTTTTCTTAAATATGATGAAATGAACATAAAATGAATATGAAATATGAACATGAACATGAGATGCTTTCTAGTAACTTGATGAGGTTAAGTGAACAAAGGTTTAATCCTAACACCCTAGGTTTTATTTCAAAACCTTAACTAAGAGTGTAACTAGAGTGTAATAAACTTTACTTGAAGAAAAATGGTTTCCTTGATCTTGGTCTCCTATGGCGGTTGTATGATAAGATGGAGAGAGAGGATATTTTATTTCACACTTGATATAATATGGTGTATGTGTAGTTGTGATATAAAATAATGTAAGCAAGTATAGGATAGTTACAATAGATATTTTGATACTAAAATATTGTGTGTGTCATACTTGTGTCGACAAGCATGAGACAAAGAAAAACTTGGTGCATTTTGTTCTATTTAATGTATATGTGTAGTAGCAATTGTATAATTATTTAAGAATAGTTGGTAACTTGTGTGTATATTTAAGCATTTAGGGTTGCGTTAGCTAAAATAAATTTTAATGGATCAAAATAAAATATATTGAAGTCATAAAATTATAAAATACATTTCATAAGAATTGAGAGAAATAATAATTGTCGTGTAGAATTACTTAAAGCCGTCGTAATTATATAAATATAATAATTTATATACAAAATAAATTTAGAACACTGGGTAAACTCATAATATTATTTTATAATCTTAATATGAGTATAAAATATATCGGGATAATTTTTGGAAGTGTCGGATCAAATGTTCAAAATAAATGATCGTGCGATAGCGTTTATTTAATAAGAAATATATCGTTAATGAAATATAAATTTGAAAATGACCGAAATTGAGAATTGTGACATTCTTCCCATGTCGGAGGAATCACGCTCGTGATTCAATTAATGATAACTATAGTCCGATCCTCGACAAGGGTTCTAAAAATTCATGCTCGTGTATAGTCTAAATGATCATGTCAATGCTCATGCATATAACGTGACTATATCCCATTCTAAAGACATGCTCTCTTATGGTTAGGTTTGATGAGGCAAGCTTTCCCATTCCCGAGCAAAACCCTCAAAAGATTTTTAGGTAACCGATTTTTACTTAATCCCACAACTCATCAAACAAGAACTGTCATACGATTAGGCTAAATCGGTTTAGGTAACAACTTGTTTCTAGCTTGATCTTTGCAACTCATCAAACAAGAAGTGTCACTCGGATCAAGCGGAAACAAGTGGTTTGAAGAAAATCTTTGAAAATTTGGCTCGATTCTGAATTGCTTACACATATGAGACTACTACTCCCTTCATTGCATGATTCTTCCTAAATTAGACATAGGTGATCGGGCTATGTATAATTTAGAGTAACTATGCAATGCTTGGACTAATCGACTCATATGATGTTTGGTGTTGAGTCATAAGCCGCATGTATAATGAGTATGCACTTATAATGATATGATGAGATGCTATGATGATGTAGGTATAGTATAGGGTCAATGATGCAACCTAGTTCTCTATAACCGATGCTCGATACCAATCATCACACCCCAATTACATTTTCTGATGAATGGAATACCTTGGGGAGGGTGTCATAGCATCAAAGTTCTGATTATATCGAGCGACCTAAAGTGTCGTTTGAAAATATCGTTTGATTCATTAAAATAATCGAGTTTACAAATATTAGGTCCCAAAAGATTTCCAATATATCAAAACGAGTTTGTTACAATCAAGCGATAGTTAAGTGCATAAAATATAGGTGAGGCAGCGTCGACACCGCGACTCTATGATAAGTCTACATGCATGCCATGAAGTGAATGCCTTAGATACCTCGGATAAAACATGCTAAAAGTGTCAACACAATGGTTGAGTGAGTTCATAGAGTTTGGTTAACAAGTAAAGCTTTTAAAAGCGTTCATGCAACAAAGGCAAAGTTTTTGGTCATTTAGAATAGTCCACAAAGCAAAGGCATTGTAAATCCACTCGGTTCAAGTTCGCCCATACAAAACTTGCAACTGCGTGTTCACAACCCACCGCCAAAATATGTCTAGTTTATGTTCAAGCACACATGGTCAAATGAGTTCACAAATCAAAGGCATTGTAAATTCACTTAGTTCCAAGTTCCGCCCATACAAAACTTGCCTTTGTGTGTTCACAACCCACTTCCAAAATATGTATGTCTAATAGTTAAGTGTACGATGTCATAATAGTTCAAAATATAACACCACGTATATAATAATTCGGGGATGCTCCGAACATGGGAGACTTTGCCTTTGCTCCAACAAGGAGACTCCTTTGTCACTCGACCACCTAGGCGAGAATTATTGAGAACGCCCACCAATAAGGCGAGACTTTGCACACTCCACCGATAAGGCGAGAATTATATTGAAAATGCTCCGTTCCATAGGAGACATTACGCTCCGGACCGGGAGGCTTTAATTTGCTCCGAACAAGGGAGACTTTATAATGATGCTCCGAACAGGGAGACTTTAGGTCAAGGTCATAACACGTACGGTTCAATAAGTTCAAACAAGTCATAAGTTCGTATTTAAGTTCAAGGGTTTAAGTCGAGTTCAAAAGTTCAAAACAGTCAAAGAGCTCCAATAATATCAAAAGGTTCAAGATAGTCGAAGCGTTCAAAATCACGTCAAACAAGTTTAAAATATATCAAAGGGTCCTTGTACAAGTTAAAAGAGTTTAACTATATGTCAAAAGTTCAAATCAAGTCCAAAGTGTTCACTTATATGTTAAAGGGTCGAATCAATTTAAAAGAGCTCAAATATACATGTCGAAGGGTTCAAAATCAAGGAAAGTGATTCAAATAATAGCGTTCATAACATAGTGATCAATTTAGTTCGGGCATAATCTACTTACAGCGCACATAGAGTGAAACAAAAGATATTTAAGTTCATATAAGTGTAAAGTAAAAGTAAGTAGTTGAGCATGTATCTCCCAAGAGTTTATAAAACAATTAAGCGAGTAAAAGTGGGGCTACGAACTCACCTATTGCAATAGTTATGATGACAAAGTGGGTGCACGAAATGAGACGCAACTCTCTAACCGCGACCTATTATGAATGATATGATCTAATATAAGTCATGAAACAATGTCGTGCATGCAAACTCATATGATATCCATACCACTTGTACATTTGAAAATAATGCTTATCGTCGAAAAATATGTTTATGACCTCTTGTCAAGTTACAAAATATTTTACCAGTATTTACGTCGAAATGATATCCTACGATAATCATTTAGTGATTTATTAAG
This sequence comes from Chrysanthemum lavandulifolium, assembly GCA_022545495.1. NCBI lineage: Eukaryota > Viridiplantae > Streptophyta > Magnoliopsida > Asterales > Asteraceae > Chrysanthemum > Chrysanthemum lavandulifolium. The sequence continues at coordinate 44,068,553 of CM040240.1, read as the reverse complement.
AAATAATAGTTTTTCTTCGCAAAATAATATAATTTGACAACTTATGAAAGTGACTAAACGGCCTTGAAAAGCTAGTCGTAAAATGGTGCACATTGAGTGTTAGGAAACAAACTCAACGGGTTTGGAAAGCTTGTATCATTATCTTAAAGTTTTAGCATTTAAGTTTTCATCATAGAGGTCTCGATCATGGAGAAAAATATAGGTAAAGTATGGTACTTGTGTCCAAAATATTGTTTAAGGTAACTTTCGGCAAAGTTTGAGTGTCCATATTTTATTCGTTACAACTCCGCTTGACGAACGGTTGAACATTTTGGAAAATATGCTAGGCGAACTTACTTTTACTAGAAGACATCGTTTCATAAAAAGTATTCCGTCATTGTTAAAAACGACCCTCAACATGGTCTCTCGTTGCCGTAGTATGTGTCTAATAGAAATATATTAATTTTGCTTATATAATAAAGTTACGGCAACTTTGTTTAACGTGTGTAATTTAATCGTTACAAATTCGTTTTCTACGTTTTATATGTCCTTAGCTTCGTATCAAAGTATACTAATATATTTTTGATAAATCGACACAATTTATAACGCTTAAGACTCATTTTTGACTCGTAAAAAGTTGAGAATACATGCTGAATTTTCTGAAACAATAGTTTTTCGTCGTCAACTTGAAAATTCATATCTTCTTCGTTATAACTCCGTTTTAACCCGTTCAATTGACCACGTTTTCGTTTTAAAGTATATTTTCCAAATATCTAGCCCAAAAATTTTATCTCTACCGAAAATTCCAGATTTCAAAAATAAGGACGGACCATTAAGTAAACTTGTCGAAATGAGTTTTTCTCGCCAAACCTATTCTAACCAATTCAAAACAACTCGAAGCTATTCTAATCCTACCATACACCTTCTTAGGGTGTCATGGGTTCCTAAACATCACCAAAAGTGATATATTTCAAGGATTAATTATAGGATGAAATATATATATATATATATATATATATATATATATATATATATATATATATATATATATATAACACTTAAAAACATTAAAAAGTGGTATAAACATCAATATGACTTGCATGTTTTTCTTAAATATGATGAAATGAACATAAAATGAATATGAAATATGAACATGAACATGAGATGCTTACTAGTAACTTGATGAGGTGAAGTGAACAAAGGTTTAATCCTAACACCCTAGGTTTTTATTTCAAAACCTTAACTAAGAGTGTAACTAGAGTGTAATAAACTTTACTTGAAGAAAAAATGGTTTCCTTGATCTTGGTCTCCTATGGCGGTTGTATGATAAGATGGAGAGAGAGGATATTTTATTTCACACTTGATATAATATGGTGTGTGTGTAGTTGTGATATAAAATAATGTAAGCAAGTATAGGATAGTTACAATAGATATTTTGATACTAAAATATTGTGTGTGTCATACTTGTGTCGACAAGCATGAGACAAAGAAAAACTTGGTGCATTTTGTTCTATTTAATGTATATGTGTAGTAGCAATTGTATAATTATTTAAGAATAGTTGGTAACTTGTGTGCATATTTAAGCATTTAGGGTTGCGTTAGCTAAAAATAAATTTTAATGGATCAAAATAAAATATATTGAAGTCATAAAAATTATAAAAATACATTTCTCGCAAGAATTGAGAGAAATAATAATTGTCGTGTAGAATTTACGAAACCCGTCGTAATTATATAAATATAATAATTTATATACAAAATAAATTTAGAACACTGGGTAAACTCATAATATTATTTTTATAATCTTAATATGAGTATAAAAATATATCGGGATAATTTTTGGAAGTGTCGGATCAAATGTTCAAAATAAATGATCGTGCGATAGCGTTTATTTAATAAGAAATATATACGTTAATGAAATATAAATTTGAAAAATGACCGGAAATTGAGAATTGTGACGATCAAATCTTGATTCCTTCGGATACCAAAGTCCCATGTGAATAGATGTCTTGGTATCGAAGATCCTTTTAACCTCTTTGAGGTGCGGTTCGGTGAGGCTTTGCACATGCTTAGTGCTAATAAGCAACAAACAAAATGAATATCCGTCGACTAGCGTTGAGGTACATGAGAGAACCAATCATGCTCGATATTTCTTGGATCAATAGGTTTCCCAAACAAATCGGCTCCAAATTTTGGTGAAGTTACCATTGGTGTTCGAATCGAATCACAATTATCCATACCATAATTTTTCAAAATCTCAGTTGTATATTTAGCTTGATTAATAAAAATTCCACGTGGGGATTGATGAATTTGTAAACCAAGAAAAAATGTTAGTTCCCCCATCATGGACATTTCAAATTTGCTTTTCATGAGATAGTGGACCCAAAAATGATGTCGCCCACGTAAATCTGAACAATCAAAATGTCTTTTTTGCATTTTTGTGTAAACAAGGTAGGATCAATTGTTCCTTTGGTGAAATTGTTTTGGATAAGGAAGAGGACGATTCGTCATACCACGCTCTCGGGCTTGTTTTAGACCATAGATTGCCTTTTTGAGTTTGTAGGCGTAGTACGGATGTTCCATGTCGATGAAGCCTTCGGTTGACTCACGTACACTTCTTCTTTCGAGTTCCATTCAAGAACGGTCTTAATGTCCATATGATAAACCGTGATATTTTTGTGAGTTGCATAGGCCAAGAATATCCTGTGTGAATGACTCCTCGAAATCTATCCCTTCTTCTTGTCTGTATCCTTTGGCCACAAGACGAGCTTTGTTGCGAATGACAGTCATTTCTTCATCCCGTTTGTTCTTCCTTAACCATTTGAGATCAATGACGCAAACGTCAAATTCTCTTGGAACCATATCCCAAGAGTCATGTAGACGGTATTGAAGAAGTTCCTCCTTCATTGCTTCTATCCATGCGGGTTCTGCCATTGCCTCGCGAATGTTCTTTGGCTCTATATTGCTAATTGATCAAAGGTAAATGCATAAGTCGCAATCGGTGGCAAGTTGGCGTCTCGTCTGAATTGGCCTTGAAGGTTCACCAATAACTTGTTCAATTGGATGGTCTTTTGTCCACTTCAGAGTAGAAGGATACCGTTGGTTAAAAGTATTTGAGTTAGATGGTTCTCGTAAGCATGAGGATGATTCAGCTGATTCCGTAGCAAACGGGTTTTCAAATAAATCTTCATCTAACGTTGCATCGTTTTGGTTTTGCTCATGAACTGTTGGTAGAACGGGTGCCATAACTGGAGTAGATGTAGATGATGTTGATGGAGTTGGTGCATTGGTTTCGACCGTTGTAGATGCATCTTCTGTTGGTGGTGGTGGATGATGTTGAACGGGTGCAGCGGAATGATGGTTTGATGCATTTGTCGAAGTTCCACCATAGTATTCATCGAACATTAACTCGAAGAAATTCTCCCATTCTTGTTCTTTAGGTTTTCAAGCGAAGTTGATGGAGCTCTTTGATGTACGAGTCTGAGCGATGTGTTCGAGAAGTCTGCGGGTTTAGTGCGGGTTCTAGGCGAGTCTCTCGAAGCCATTTGTGATTCATCAAATGTCACATTCATCGTCTCCATGATCCTCCTAGTTCTCTGTTATACACCACGAATGCCCTCGAGTTATCTGAATATCCAATGAAGATTCCAATATCACCTTTGCTTTCGGTTTTCCAAGATCTTCTCTCATCATTTGTAGGATAGCACAAAGCGCCAAACACGTGAAAGTAAGAGATATCGAGGTTTCTGTTGTTCACAAGCTCATATGGGGTTTTATTGAATCTAGGATGGATGAGGATGGGTTACGAGTGAAACAAGCGTTGGCAACAACATCACCCATAGAAATAACGGTGCACTAGAATAAATTAGCATTGTGCGGCGACTTCCACAAGAGTACGATTTCTTCTTTCAACTACCCCATTCTCTGTGGAGTTCTAACAAGCGATGTCGATGTGTGATTCCAACATCTTCAAAATAAGTTCTTAACTCGATTTGTGAATTCGGTCTTGGTTATGCATTCTTACAACCACTTACAGGAGTTTGAAGAAGTACTTGAATATGCTTGAAGGTGATGATGATGCACGGTGCTTCGTCTTTTGATCTTAGAAACCTAACCCATGTATATCTCGAATAATCATCAACGATAACAAGGATATACTTTTTTCCATTAATGCTTTCAACTCTCATTGGGCCACATAAGTCCATGTGCAACATATGCAACTTTGCTTCCGAACTAGGTACGGATTTGGGTTTATATGATGCTCTTTTGCTTTTTTCTTATTCGCATGATGGACATAAGTGATCCTTGGTGTATTTGAACTTTGGAAGTCCGTTGACGATGTTATCTTTGGCAAGATTGTTGATGGTGTCGAAGTTGAGATGGGATAACCTTCTATGCCACAACCAGGACTGTGTTCCAAATGCTCGTGTCATAAGACATATTGGTGATGAAGAGGCCATTTGATTGATGTCGATAGCATACAATTTTGTATCACGATTCCCAGTTAAGAGATCGATTGCCATCCAAGTGTCTAACGAAGCAAGCATTTTCCTAAAGCAACCTCTAAATCGCATCACGTAGGCGCTTGTCGAAAACAAATTGTGTCCCAACCCTTCGACATAGTAACCCAGTGATCAAATTATTTCCAAAGGTAGATCTTCATAACCCATGATAGTTGCTACATGATCATTTCCAAAATGTACGGTTCCCATGAATTTCAGACGAAATTGATCGTGACTTGATTCCGGTCATGTGCTTGGAGCAACGAGTCGACGATCCGAGACATATTTCGATAACACGCCAATAATGAAGAAGAATATTTTGGAAACCGTTTTGATTTTGGTTCCTTTGGGTTAGAGGTAAAATCTTGATCACACTCAAAGTGGTTTCTACATGGAATTACGGTTTATCACTCATTGTACCATTACGGGTGTGAAAGTTCTACTGTGGGTTTCAAATGTCATCCCTAAAGTAAACACTATGGTTCATGTCAGTAGTGTAAAGCCTAAGTTTTGCAACTAGTCTTCCTACTTGTTTAGCGTAAGTTCTTTTTGGAACATTCTTCTTAACAGGCTTATTATTCACATTCTTAGAAACACAATCATCTTGAACATTAATTAAAAATTTCTTGCAAGTTAAACAAAGAGATTCAACACATTCATTAGACTTAGCAAGTTTCATAGGTTTAGTACATTCAGATGAAATGTCTTTCTTATTCAAAAGCGGTAAATTCCTATGGTGTTCTTCTACTTTCTTCTCTTTATTCAAGCTACTACTCTTAGAGGCAGTCGAGACTCTATTGTTCCTTGTATTGCTCTTAGGCTTTAGTCTGCTGCTCCTAGAGGTGCATTCTAGTCCGGTAGAAGGTAAGGCACACGCAATAGGATTCACATTTTTATGAAGGGAGGTGGTTTAAGCTTTCCTAGTCTCTTTAGAGTGCTTGTTTAAACTTATGTCGTTTGTTCCATATGGTTTAGATGTGGAGGAAAACGCATTAGTGGTACTCATCTTAAAAAGGCCAGGTGCTAAAATTGTTGGTTTCTCGATAACCGCTTTTCCTTTTTCAACATTTTGTTTAGGTAGGGCAGGTTGAGTGACTGGTTTTGATGAAACATTTTTCTCATTGACTTTTGGATGAGGCATAGAAATAGACATTTTTGGTTTGAAAACCGGTTTGGGAACATTTGCTTTCTCCTGGGTCAATGGTTTTGTAATCACAGTATCCACTGCCTTTCCTTTTTGACATTCCAGCTGAGTCCTTAAAAGATCATTTTTCGCTTTCATGTCATTGTAGGCACGCTCATACGACAGTTTTTCATACTTGCATTCCTCAGTTTTCGATCAAGTTGTTTAAAATATGATACATTTTCTTTTTCAAGTTTTTCAAGAGCTTTTTCATATTTTGAAACAATTTGAGGTCTCAAGCTGGAGTCTTTCTTGATCTTCAACATAATATGTTTGTAAAATAATGGGCATAATATCGATGAGTGAACATCTTGAAGAGAGAATCATTTAAATTTTCCAAAACTTTGATGTGTTCAACATTTTCATTAGCTTGCTTTACTGGGATTTATGGTCCTTGAGAAAGTCGGTTGTTTCTTTCAAAATGCTTGTTCAAATGAATTACCCTTGAGTTGATGTTATTAATTTGAGGAGCAATTTCGGTTCAAAAACTTTTATTTTCATTATCAAAACTATTAAACCGGATGTTTGTTGTAATATCGGTTTTAGTTTTATGATCTCTTGAAGATCCATAATTCTAGTTTTCACATTTTCTAAAATACTTCTGCATCACTTGTGTTAAAAGGATTGTTTGAAGACATTTGTTCAATGTTCGAAAGAGATTTGGAAACAACAATGGTTTTAAACCGATTTGGAAGCGGTGTTGATTGTTTGTTTGAAACACTTGGTGTGGTGGAAAACTTTGATTGTTCTTTTAAGAAACAAAGGAAATACCATTAATTTTGTTCAATTTGTTATAATCAATTGGTTTGATTTCTGGATGTTTTTGTTTCATTTTTGATCTACTCTCCTCAGATAGTTCTAACGTTTCAAGAGAATCATGTACAATTATGGGTTCATGCAAAGGTTTTCTATTGTTCAACACATTTCGTTCTTTCTGAGCTTTCTTGAGGAAACAAGGAGGTGTGTTACCAAGAGCCATTTTTTGAGTAGTATGATAATATGGATTAACTTGATTAATCAGCATATTGGTTGATTTGGCTCAATGACCCGTTGTAACAAGCAAATTTTCCAATTTTTTGATCTTCTCATTTTTATCAAGAATTTCATCAAGAAGAGAATCTTCTCGTTTTGAAAAATCGACAATCAACTTTTCTTCTCTTTTCAAGATCAGAATACGTTGTTTTTTGTTTAGAAAGTTGGTCATTTAGATCAGAAATTTCCTTGTTTAAAGATTTTATTTTCAAGTTCAAATTCACATCAAGTGTGTCATACTTGAGTTGCAATTCTTTTTCTCTTAAAACATAATTTCGGTAACCAATTTCTAATTCTGATTCTTTGTTTTTATGAAATTCAAAAGCTTTTGCGTTCTCCTTGTAATTTTCAAGCTCAGCGGTCAATTTAGCATTCGCGGCCTTAACATCGCGATTGACCTTTTTTACTTTCTCGATTTCAATGCCATAGTTATTGATTAATGATTCAAAATAAGCACGTGTTTCCTCATCGGTCTCGGTATTTTGTGCCACACCTCCACTAGGATCCACATCCGGGTTTGAGTTAGTATTGCTACAACTCGGATTGTCCGGTATGTATCATAAGTAGGTCTTGGCGTCACGAATCGTTGTTCGTCATGAGTAAACACATCAAATATGACATTGTTATTGCATGGATCAATGATTGGTACCTCGAGATCTGCGTTGGCGTCATAAGCGGGAGGTGCGTCAGTCGGTGTCGTACTTAGTCTCACGAAGATTTGCCATGAAGATCTGATTCGCATTGAGTTCCTCGAGGTCTTCCAAATCATCCATAATAGCCATAAAGTCATGTTCCTCAAGACTCAATCGAAGTCCTGCGTTTTCCTTTTGTACCAACATGATAGCTTTATGAAGATACGCAAGATCCTTCTTTTTCGGCTTAGTAGGACAATTTCTAGCCATGTGACCCACTCCTTGACGGTTGTAACACTTAACTTTGATTACACGATTCACATTTCCATAATTCCCAACGATTGGAGTCGCAACATTCCCATTCGATTACCCATTGCTCTATTCCCAACATTACATCATCGATTTCCAACATTCGACCCAATTGATTACCACGATACGGGCGCACGATTACCCATGCGAAATCCAAGAGCATATCCTCGCGATTCAATAACTCCAACCATTTGTCCTGATGACCCGTATTCACACCCGGTTGTGCAATTTTCCTGTTGCAGTGTTTGATGAAATCCTTTGGTTGTTGTTAGTTGGTGTGGAATAGCGACTTCGAATGCTTTACCCAAGAATGCAAATGCATGTGACAAAGTTTCTTCTTGTTCGGTTTCGGGATCGGTGATTCCTTGTTCACGTATTGTGGATACCGATGTTGTTGAATGACTTGTTGTTCGGTGGATAGAATTGTTGTTGAGGAAAACGACTTGTGGTTGTGGAAGGTATTGTGGCATGTTGTTGATAGTGGAAGATGATGAAGCTTGTTGTTGTGAGTTCACTGGGTTGGAGTCTTTGCCGGTGGTGCGAGGATCATGATTCTTTGTCAATCTTTCTTTCGACTTCATTCACTTGACTTGGTTTTGTTTGAAAATCGTTTAGTTGATCAAAATTCACTTGATGTAAGTCTTTTGTTTGGTTGACAATAGTGACATATCGTCCCCATTCTTCGGAAGATTGTTCAGAATTTGATGTTTTGAGCGATAGTTACGGGTGCCAACTTGTTTCTAATAAGCTCATTCATCAAAGTGCAAAACCTTCCATAGTAGGATTCAATGGATTCTCCGAGTTGATGTGAACTTCTCCCATTCGGTTAGCGACTTGTTCTCCATGTCTTGTTGACCAATTTCATTTCCATGACAAAGTCGTCTAATCGTTCCCACATATCGAAGCAGTTTCACTTGCTCACATGAGAAAGATGTCTCTTGGTAAACCCAGTTGGACAATATGAATTGCCATGTCATTTGCATCGACTTGTTTGATCCTCTTACGTGTATTCGATTCTTTTGTATACGAGAGGATGGTGGGACGGGAGTGTTGCATCAAGCATTTCGAGGATTTGGACTTGTCGAGGCTTGAAGGGTCCATTCAGAATGGATTGAATCATCGATTTTCCATTAGGTTTGGTCTTGATGTAACTAAGCATACGACTTGTCCATTGAAGATAACCACTTTTTCCAACATAGGAGGACGGTTTTCGCACCGGCTGCATGAATGTCTTGTTGAGTTGCCATTGATGAAGGTATTTTATGATAAAGTTGATGTAGGATCGATTCAACGATAAAGGAGTTGTGTTTTATGAAGATTAAGCTCGGTTGTTGTAGTGAAAATTTGCTCTAAAAACTTAAAAACCTCAATAACTTTTTTCGGAGCGTTTCTAGGACTTGAAGATTGACCCGAATCAACTTTAGTTTATTCGGCGTGCTATTCTCCTCGTTCTCACGGTCGTTTTGATGGGTAGAACGCTGAAAACGGAGTTATGGTTCAAAAGTTATAGCCGTTTGAAGTTTTGCTCAAAATCTTACTCGTAAAACTGTTCTTATGTGTAGAAATTAGTGCTTATGCGTAGGATTGCTTATGCGTAGAAAGCTTAGGCGAAGGATTCCTTATGCGTAAAAACCCAGCTTACGCGTAAACTTAAGGTTAAACGTAAGTCTTATGTCGTAAACTTTAAGCGTGAAGTAGAGTACCCACGCGTGAGAGTTAACTTATGCGTAGAGTGCTTACTCGTAAGCTTTACGCTTATGCGTAAGATTAGGTTTAAAACCAAAAATCCTTTACACTATCACAAATGTAAAAGATATCCACAAGTCGAAGTGTTCCACAAACTTATCCAGTGAGGAAGCATCGAGTAACCATTGTTGCAAGATTCTTCACCAAAAGTTATGCGTAAAATTCAAATCTTGCGCGTAGAAACTTACGCGTAGGATTAGGGTTTTGACTTTCTTACGCGTAAAAAGAGGGTTTTGACCAAATGATACTTACGCGTAAAAACTGTCCAGTTTTGCTAAAACACTACTTTTTCACCCAAAAACACGTTTCCACACGATTTCGTTTGCACAAACTTCTTTCAAAACACTTAAAGATCAATAAAGTCTACAACTTTAAGCTCAACAACACTTAAAAATCAAGACTTTATGCAAAAAGCCCACGTTTTATAGGAAAAAAACGCAACTTTTCTTGAAAAGCTTTAACACAAACGTAACACAAACACTCCTAAACCATTGTTAGGCGATTGATACCAATTGTAGGACCTTAGATATATCAACCTTATCACAAATACCCACGATCTGGCGTAGAACATGTTACCACAAACACAAACTATTCGTAAATAAAGAAGAAAGATTAAGATGGAAGATGGTGACTTGATGTTAAACGTGTATGTGAAGAGAAAGATGAACACAAGATGTTGTATATTCCAAAGAAAACACACACACACACTCGAGCACACCCTCGAATGAGACTTTGAGGGTATTTATAATACAAGTACAAATGCCTAAAGGCTTTCCATGGGCCTCGTGGACTTGGATTGGGTTGGACATGGATGACAACTTTTACAAGGCTAGCTTAACTAAACTAATACCCATTTAGCTTAGCCCAATCCACGAGCCCGTTGACTATCTATATCTAACACACGTTACAAAGTTCCTAAAAGTGAATGACCATCACTTCTAATAAAAACTATTAAGGCTAACAACACTACAACAAGTGATGTGCACATCACAAAATAACATTTGTGATGCACATGGTACAATATCACATATGTATATCTGTGGTGTGTACATCAACTCCCCTTTATTTAATATATAATCCCCTCCCCTTAAATCTTGCATCTACTTTCCACGCTTTGTGGCCTCTTTTTTGTTATTCATCATTTTCAATAATAATAATAACACTTACAAACATCCTTGAGAGCTAGGTGTGAAGAATTACTAATAACATCTATTTGTGTGTCATTTCAACACCACTTGTCATTACTTCGGCCTCTTTGTGGCGGTATCGAAATATTATCACTTTTAATTCTAATCCTATTAAGAAAAGTGACATATTCGATAGTTTATATTCGTATGTTTTTTCCCCTTGAATTAAATATAGAGAACGTAAAATTCATTGTTGGAACTCTTGCCTAAACAATCTATTGTATTCCTTTTTTTGGCTCTTTTCTAGAGAGTTTTTTCTTTAATGAATTCCATCGTTCAAAAAAATAAAAATAAATAACATACTAATAATTAAAATACTTTCTCCAGCAATAAACTAATAACACTTAATGGTCTATGTGAGTCCCATCAAAATAACCTGCTCACTTAAAAAAAAGAAAAAGAAAAATTGCAATCAATGTTGCGTTGTTGCACTGAACGAATAACACATTTAAACGGTGCACCAGTAACATTTATTTGTGTGTAATTGGTTGTATTTGAGTGACGAAAGATGCTTATTATTGGTGTGTTATTGGTTGTACTCGGCTTTAGGCCCCGGTTTGATGGTTACTCCTGATTATTTTATATGGCTTTTGTCCTCTAGGTCTTAGGATAGTGATTATTGGTTTGTATGTGTCAATTGTCCTGGTCATTTGTTTTGTAATCTCATAGTTTTGTCTTAGGTTATGTTGTTCCTATCTATTTGTTTAAGGAATTATTTTCGCACACCTAAGATATTGATTGAGTCATTTTATTTTATGCATAAAATAGTTATACAATGTTTACAGTGCGTTATGTATATTTATATAAAAAATGTCACAATCAAAATAAAGAGTATGCAAATCACCTTTTCTTTTTAGTGAGGGTGATATGACACTACAACAGTGATGCAAGACATCACAAAATAACATTGTGATGCTGCGTACTGACAATATCACATATGTATCATATGGTGTGTACATCAACTCCTTTATTTAATCTATAATCCCCTCCCCCCAAATCTTGTATCTACTTTCCACGCTTTGTGGCCTTTTTGTTATTCATCATTTTCAATAATAATAATAACACTTACAAACATCCTAGAGAGCTAGGTGTGAAGAATTACTAATAACATCTATTTGTGTGTCATTTCAACACCACTTGTCATTACTGCGGCTTCTTTGTGGCGGTATCAAAATAGTATCACTTTTAATTCTCATCCCTATGAAGAAAAGTGACATATTCGATAGTATATATTCGTATGTTTTTTTTCCCTTGACTTAAATATAGAGAACGTAAAATTCATTGTTGGAACTCTTGCCTAAACAATCTATTGTATTCCTTCTTTTGGCTCTTTTTTAGAGAGTTTTTTTTTTAATGAATTCCATCGTTCAAAAAAATAAAAATAAATAACATACTAATAATTAAAACACTTTATTCATCAATAAACTAATAACACTTATTGGTTTATGTGAGTCCCATCTAAATAACCTGCTCACTTAAAAAAAAGAAGAAAAAAAAATAGAAAAAGAAAAATTGCAATAAATGCTGCGTTGTTGCAATGAACGAATAACACATTTAAACGGTGCACCAGTAACACTTATTTGTGTGTAATTGGTTGTACTTGAGTGACGAATGATGCTTATTATTGGTGTGTTATTGGTTGTACTCGGCTTTAGGCCCCGGTTTGATGGTTACTCCTGATTATTATATATGGTTTTTGTCCTTTATGTCTTAGGATTGTGATCATTGGTTTGTATGTGTTAGCTGTCCTCATGTGATCATTTGTTTTTGTAATGTCGTAGGTTTGTCTTTTTGTCCTGTCGTCCCTACCCCTGTGTTTTGGCCTTGGAGTTTTTTTTCTGGTTTTGTCCCTTCCTTTAAGTCTTGTTGTATCCTCATGCGGCCTCTTTTTTGTTAGTTAAGATTCGCTATTTTCAAAAAAATAAAAAATAAAAATAAAATAAAATGATGACACTTAACATCCTTGAAATGAACAAGTTGACGGGTACATTTAATACTCCCTTTTTTTAGTTCATCTTTGTTTTCAAATTTTTGGTGGGATGTTGACTGTTTCAATAATAAATCAACTTTGCAATAATTGAAATAAGTTTTTTTTTAAGAGAAAGAGGGAAACCAATTAACAAGAATCGAAGCATATTTCTATTCATTAACACGTAGTTTTTAACCGGTGAATACTAGACTTTGTTAAATAAGATTTTTTAGTCATAATAGGCTAATAGCCGTGTATATATATCGATTAATGTTGTGTATAATTTTTTTGATATATGAATGATTTGACTTTAAATAAGCGTGTTGAGATTAATGTTTTTAAATTTAACTAAAGATATCATGTTCAAAAAATTATGTGTGTTTAATTAGATATAATAAACTGTGCAAGTTACATGGAGTGCTCCCCATATCAATAGGTAATCTTTTATCAACTCTGTTTTCTAGACTTATCAACAAATCACTTACATGGAAACATCCCTTCAAGTATAGGCAATCTAGTTGGTTGATCTTTTTCACTTAAGAATTAATCGTTTCACAGGACAAATTCCTCCAACCCGTGGTAAGCCTCAAAAGCTACAAGTTTTTGGTTTATTAGAAAACCAACTTTCAGGGCCAATTCCAGATGAGTTTGGGAACTTATGATTATTGACTGAACCACATATAGGCTCCAACAGATTGGAAGGTCGTATTCCGTCAAACTTTGGAAATTGTCATAAACTATTGAGAGGTTAAACCTTAATGACAATAATCTGAGTTGCAATATACCAAAACAACTTCTTGAAATATCATCTCTATCAATAATATTAGTATATCTTTCTGACAACAAACTATCCGGTTCACTTCCAGTAGAGGTTGGAACTATCCGGTTCACTTCCAGTAGAGGTTGGAGATCTCAAGATGTTGACTTATCTGGATCTATCTCGCAACAATTTATCTGGTAAAATTCCTTGTGGCCTGTTGGTTAAGGGGTTTAGAACCTTTTTTTATTTTTATTATTGAGGTAAATAAAAGTACATGCGCGCTGAATGATTTTTATCATGTCTAATATATAAGAAAGATTGTAAGTTAATTGTCATTATGTTTATGATTAAAAACTAACTAGAACACTTCAGTATATCCTGGAAATGTTAAGCTTAGTTTTAAACATGAAGTCAAGGCAATCAATTTGTTTTCATTTTCCTCTCGTATAGCTTTCCTCTTTTCTTTTCTTGGTATATTTTTATCTACTACTTTTGCCATCTCTGCCTCTGGCCTTTTAATGGGAATGAGTCCGATCATCTGGCATTGTTGTCGTTCAAGTCAATGATAACTCAAGATCCATATGGAGCTCTAACCTCATGGAACACTTCACTGCATTTCTGTGCTTGAAGTGGTGTTTACTGCGGAAAGTGTTGAGTTTAAGATATATAAAATATAATAAAACATAAAGACATCAAGAAAGCATGCAAGACTTAAGATCATAACAAATAAATTAATTAAGCGAAAGTATGCGTAACGTTCTCTTGCGAATATAAAATCCCTCGATCAAAGCAAAACCACCCTCGAGCAAAGCAAACCAAAGAAGTCTTATTGGTGTAAGAATAATGTCTTACAACCACGTCTTTGTATACACAATTAACCAACGAATCGGCGATTCTTAGATCTAACACAAGTCTCGATATGCAAAACAAAACCAAACTCCTAACAAATGGGGTGTTCGGCCGAGCAATGCAAGAGAAAAGGAGAGGAGATCTGGGTTAATTCAATGCATGTGTGTGAAACCCTGTAACCTACCCTATATATATAGTAGGTAAACTTGGGGAAAGTTAGAGGATTAGGCTTTCTTAGCCCCTATGGCGGCCACCAAAACAAGCCCAAAGCCCACTCCATAACTTTCCAAGTTTCCATTTCTAGTCCTTCTCTTTTCCATTTAACGATCGTTAGTCATTTTCCGTTAAATACTTAACGATCGTTAACCGGACTTAATGTGTAATAATTAATCGTAAACATAAACATTAATTATTAACTTTAATTCTCATTCGCTAATGTGTGCAATCCGTGGTCACGAGTTCGAATCCGGACATTCGCATGTTTGTAAATATATACATTTCCATGACCCCGCTTGGATATGTTTACAAAACGTGAAATGACATTGGTTAGCGTCTAGCAACACGCCAATGCCCCATTACAACTCGTGTATGGTTTTCGGAGAAAACCAAGTTTGATGATTCATCATCATATTCATCCTTTGTTTCTAATACCATGTTAATAAGAATATGGATCCTACTCATTTCTTAATTAACTATTACATTTCTCGCTTTATATGATTGAATAAGATTACCAATTCTTCCGAGCGAAGACCTTGGGTATGGCCATACAAACATCTTAACAATCCTCACGAGGTGCCCAATAGTATTATACTTCAAAATGAATTTGAAGGAAACAAATCCCATTTTGACTACAAGCGAGGATTCATAAATTTACAACAACACGAAAACAACCCTTATAACTACCGATTCGTGTAGCGTTAGATTGCTTCACAAAATGCACTACATCCATGACATATCTCTTGTATCTCAAGTCGAGGATAAATATCCATGATATACTTAATGACAAAGATCCATAAAGTATCATCATGTGGGTGGGATAAGTCCTATATTCAATTCATTGAATATCATCTGAAATTAGTCATGCTATGCATCAATATACTTTCAAGTATATTCTAACTAATACTCAGATTTGTCTTAATTCAATATCATTCCCATGTTATTGATTGACAACGGACTATTTAGAATAACTTAAGTTATTCAAGGATTTAAACATGCAAATATAGGACAACATTATAATAAATGAATAATAAACATAACAAAAATACTTTATTTCATTTCAATAATAATGTTTACAATATCCTTTATCTAAAATACTTAGTCACGGATGGGCATGAAACTACTAGCTAAGCGAAGTCCAAACTTATCGGACAAATGATTAAGTTTTCACCGTGCAAGGCCTTCGTTAACGGATCCGCTAGGTTATCATCGTGTGAACTTTGAGCAACTCAATTTCACCTATCTCGACTTGCCCTCGAACATAGTGATATTGTCTAGGATAGTGTCTGGTGCCCTTCATGACTCCGGGTTCATGGGCAAAAGTAATTGCAGTTGAATTGTCACAATATACTTTAATAGGATGTTCAATCGACCGGCATAACACCAAGCCCGAAACAAACTTCCTTATCCAAGCGACTTCCATGGCAGCCTCGAGGCCGCTATGTACTCACTTTCGTAGCGAGACATCGCAAGTTTTGTGCATTTCTTACTCTTCCAATCCACAAGACCTCCATTGATGACAAAAATGTAACCCGTTTGAGACTTCGTATCATCTTTGTCACACTTCCAGATGCATCGCAAAGAACACGTAACGAGCAGTTCGCTCGGATTTCCTCCATACACTATGAACATATCTCTTGTAGCCCTAAGGTACTGAGAATATGCTTACAGCCGATCCGATGAATTTCACCGGATTACGTTGATACCGATGGTCAAGTTTTGAGCAAACGCCACATCGGGCCTTGTGCATCGTGCAGCGTACATGATAGATCCCACACCAAGCATAAGGAACTTTCTTCATCGCGCCACCTGCGGTGTTGAAGCACGACCTTGGCTGCTCAAACCATGATTCTGCATTGGCAAAATCCCTTCTTGGAATTTTGCATATTGAATCTCTTCAATATTTTGTCAATGTAAGCACTTTGGCTTAAACCAATTAGCCGCCTTGATCTATCCCGGTAGATCTTGATTCGAGTATATATCTTGCTTCCCTAAGTCTTT
Source organism: Chrysanthemum lavandulifolium (assembly GCA_022545495.1). NCBI lineage: Eukaryota > Viridiplantae > Streptophyta > Magnoliopsida > Asterales > Asteraceae > Chrysanthemum > Chrysanthemum lavandulifolium. The sequence continues at coordinate 44,052,191 of CM040240.1, read as the reverse complement.
CATCGAAAAACATTTACCAAGATAGGCTTTCACCTCATTTAGACTTGGTATATGATTTCCCATGATTAATATGTCATCGACATACGAATAAGGAAAGTAACACGACTCCCACTAGCTTTGTGATATACACATGGCTCATCAATATTCGAGTAAATCCAAAACTTTTGATTTCCCATCGAATCTTTTATTCCATTGCCTTGATGCTTGCTTGGTCCATAAATGGACCTTTTAAGCTTGCATACGGTTAGGAAATAATGGATTCACAAACCCTTCCTGCTGCCATATAGATGTCTTCATCTGAGCGGCCATTCGTAAAAGCGGTTTGACATCCATTTGCCAAATCTCATAGTCATAGTGTGCGACTATAGCTATGAGAATCCTAATAGCTCTTATGTCCGCTACGAGAGAGAATGTCTCCTCGTAGTCTATGCCATAGGTTTGAGTAAAACCTTTAGCCACCGACGAGCCTTGTAGGTGTGTGCATTGCCATCCATGTTTTCTTTTGAAGATCCACTTACTCCCAACGACCTTAGCCTTGGGAGGAAGGTCAACTTCAATCCGACATCATTATCTTTCATGGATTGCATTTCCCATTCATAGCAATCGCCATTTATCCTTCTCGTGATCGCCATGGCGACCTTATAGTTAAGCGAGTTCATTAAGATCCCCAACCATATTTTCCTCCACCTCTACGTTTAGACATAGGCGGTCAGGTGCACGTATAGTCCTTTCGGACCTCACGAATGGGAACAACTTTAGGAGGAGCACCTAAGCTTTCGGGTTCTTCTTGAAGTTGGCTAGTGGTTTCGAGAAGGTGTTGTATCTTCTTGATCATATTCCGGATCATATACTCTCCCAGCGAGTTCTTGAGATATGAGATTCCTTTCAAGGAAATCTCCATACCTAGCCACGATGACTTTGTTCTCACTGGGTAGTAAAAATAGTAACCCATAGTTTTTTAGGGTATCCTACAAAGATACACTTAATGATCGGCTTGGAGCTTATCGGTGTGTCACGTTTAACAAACGCTTCACATCCCAGACCTTTAAGTAAGAAAAGTTGGGAGCTTTTCCATCCATATTTCATATGGAGTTTTAACAACCTTCTTAGTTGGAACCATATTCAAAATGCGAATAGCGGTTTCAAGGGCATAATCCCAAAAGTAAAAGGTAGAGTCGTAAGTTCAAACATTGATCGTACCATGTCAAGTAAGGTACGATTTCTCCTTTCAGATACACCATTTTCTTTGTGGGTATAAGGAGATGAGTGAATAATTCCACACTCGACTAAGTAATCTTTGAACTCTTGACTTATATACTCACCACCTCTATCGGATCGAAGAGCTTTAATCTTCTTTCAAGTTGTAATTCTACTTCACTTTTGAAAACCTTAAATGTTTCAAAGACTTCATGTTTATGTTTAAGTAAATAAACATAACCATAACGATGAAATCATCCGTAAAGGTTAAGAAGACAAGACCACGTTTTGACACATGTCTAAGTGGACCACACACATCGGTGTGTATCAATCCAAGTAGATCGAAGCCCTTTCCATTTGTGGTGAAAAGGTTTCCTTGTCATCTTCCAAAGAATGCAAGACTCGCATTTGTCAAATGATTCATCATTGACCGTTTGTAAAAGCCCATCGTGTTGCGGCTTTTCCATGCGTTTCTTGCCAATATGGGCAAGGCGACAATGCCAAAGATAAGAAGAGTCACAGATTCGACTTGCTCTTCTTATTGCTAATGCTATACAACTAATTATTTTCATTGGATATACAACCATCCATATCAATTTCAAACACACCAAGCATAGGAATTGCATTAAAGTAAAATACATTATTTAAAAAACCGAAATTCCATAATCGGTAAAAGTGTGCAAAAAACCAATATCTTTTAACAAAGAAAGCGAAATGACACCCTAACAATGGAGGTGCATAATGACAATTATTTAGTTCTAAAATTAAGCCGAAGGCAACACTAAATCAAAAGTCCCTATGGCTTCGACATTTGCACGCTTTCCATTTCCAACGTACAAGTATCTCTCTCCACAGTCGACTTCTTCAGCCTCTAAGTCCTGCGATGTATTACGGATGTGAGTACCACATCCTGTATCATATATCCGAGAATTTAACTTATGAGGAAAAGAAAATAATTCAAACATAAAAATACACGATGAGCTAGGCACCATCTTATTTTTATTCAAGGCACTCATTCGAGATAAAGCGGGATAGCCCGCTTCGGTGACTGGTGAGTTGCGATGGTGGCAAGACAAATCCTTCTTAGGATTCTCCTTTTCTTTCGTGGTTCTTAGGGTGGTGGGTTGACAACTTGTTTCCCTTTCCTTTTCCTTTCCTTTCTTATCGCTTGCGGCTTAGGCTTATTCACCCTACCACCTCAGATAGCTAGCACAAGCAGTGTAGGAGCCTTCTTTGGCAATCTCTTCTCGTAGTCTACAAGCATTGCATGTAACTCATTCATTGTCTTCCCGTGCAATGCATGTTAAAATTGCGGACAAAATCACCAAATCGTTCCCTGATTAAGGAATGATTGATAAGTCCGACACATACATCGTTCGAGTAACCACGGTGAAGCTTCTCGATTGGTCCAAGTGATGTTTCATCTCAAGGACGTGGTGGAGACAGATTTGCCAACCTCCCGCTGCGGTGTGAACCTTTTCAATAAGTTCATACGGTTAAATTCTTTGGTGGCTTCTCAAACATTCGTTTGAGTTCATCTAGCATGCTCATAGGCGGATAGTGCTCAAATTGTTTTTGCAATTGAGCGGACATCCCCAAAGCATTAGACATGCCACATCATTATGCTTCTCATATTCAACACGATATGCCTCTAATTCAAGAAGCGATTCTGCGGTGTTGGGAGGAGCTCAGCAGAGGTGTAGTCAAATTTCAACCCTTTGGCAACACGAAGGATGATCCTAAGTGGCGATGCCAATCATTGAAATTAGGGCTACGACTTGTCCTTCCAATCATATCTTTGAAAGCGGCACTCAAGAAGCTCATAGTGTTATCAGTTGAGTCATCTACGAGAAAAGTTCAAAAACCATCATTAGTATTTTGATAATTTTCCTTTTCAATAAACAATTAAATACCCAAGGTTCATATTCATATAACCAATTAATATTTATTGAAAACTAGGATCCAAATTGTCATAATCTCATCACATCGAGTTGATCCGTTAGTGATGAACCTTATACAAAATGGTAGAGCATTTGCTCAATTGCCAATTTCAATTGCAATTCCTAGATTTATGGGATTTACATATAGCCAATATCAATCGCCATGTAAACATGTTTTATCCCATCTTATGCCTTGAGTTTCGGCCACCGCCTAACTCAATTAAGTTGTCCAACTTAAGAAACTGCAAAATCGTCCATGCCGGTTCTCACGACACGTGGACATTTTACCCTTTGATTAAGATCTAAATCACGTTCTCACGCAAATAGAAAGTAATCTTAGGTGTTTCCGTTTCGTTGGATGACATATAACTTAAATTTAAAGGGTAATAGTTTTGATGTTAAATCAAATATGTACAAAGATGTCATGCATTCATCTTTGTAGCATAGTTTTTATTAAAACATTTATATCTTGTTTTAATGTTTAAGCTTTTCATCATCAAACTTTAATTGAGGTATTGGGTTCACCAATCAAGGAATTAGTGTTAATTATCATCCATTATACCGTACTTTTGCATAAGTGTAAACACTTAGTGTTTCGGATAATTACCACCTAAGTGGCGCATGGAATCAATACTAATTCGCCTTAAGATGAGCTTGCACATTTAATGACTTACTAAGTAGCTCCACTCGAACTTACAGGGGAGGAGGACCGGTGCGTGCTAAAACACAACCTTAGACATCCATTCAGTGTGACTGTGCGCACTTCTTTAAACCCCTTTTATTAGTTCATTCTCATGGGTGAGCCTTTCAGTCATTTGTACCAAAGTCATCAATCAATTAAACGATTATGATTACTATTCTTAAAATACATGTTTCACCATTGTTTAGATCAGTTTATTTTTCTTGTAAAAATACCCTTGTTACAAAACACAAACAAGCAAGTATTTGAAAAAATAAACAAATAAACAATGAATACATAACAAATAAAAGTCATGCATATCAAATAGCCACATGCAAACGGTTTGATAAATCTTATTAATAACCAATTTTTATATCATCAATATGCATATATTTAATTAAGACTTCCACCGTTTTCATCTATGTACAAGGTGAACCACATGCATCGATTCATCGATTATGTAAGTCAAAACTAAATATATACCACATAGCACATAATCGATTAAATTAATAATTATTGAGGTCTTCCCCAATTTAAGATCTATCATTATTTAATGTATATCACTTAAAACATGAAAGACATACAATAAACAGATCCATGATAAAACATGCAGGTAATAATCATGGATATAAATTACACTTAACAATTAATGCAATTATCAAAGTTACGCATATACACATAAAGTTGCATGCATCTTAGGGTTTCTAATCCAATTAAAACAATAGTTTACAAAACCCTAATTAGGGCACCAAAAGAACGCCCCCCCTCAAAATTAGGGTTTAGGTTTTGCAAACCCTAGATCTAAGCATACAAATAATAACACATTCATGTTTATTTTAATTATGTGTTTGATAATTAATTACTTGTTATACAAGGCTCGTGATGCCACCGTTGAGTTTAAGATATATAAAATATAATAAAACATAAAGACATCAAGAGTACACGGCGGAAGACTTAAGATCATAACAAATAAATTAATTAGCGAAAGTATGCGTAGCATTACCTCTTGAATATAAAATCCTCGATCAAAGCAAAACCACCTCGAGCAAAGCAAACCAAAGAAGTACTTATTGGTGTGAGAATAATGTCTTACAACCACGTTCTTGTACACGACGATTAACCAACGAATCAGCGATTGCTAGATCTAACACAAGTCCTCGTATATGCAAAAACAAAACCAAACTCCCTAACAAATGGGGTGTTCGGCCGAGCAATGCAAGAGAAAAAGGAGAGGAGAGATCTAAGGTTAATTCAATGCACAAGTGTATGAAACCCTAGAACCTACCCCTCTATATATACTAGTAGGTAAACTTAGGGAACAAGTTAGAGGATTAGGCTTTTCTTAGCCCCTATGGCCGGCCACCAAAACAAGCCCAAAGCCCACTCCATAACTTTTCCAAGTTTCCATTTCTAGTCCTTCTCTTTTCCATTTAACGGTCGTTAGTCATTTTTCCGTTAAATACTTAACGATCGTTAACCGGACTTAATGTGTAATAATTAATCGTAAACATAAACATTAATTATTAACTTTAATTCTCATTCGCTAATGTGTGCAATCCCGTGGTCACGAGTTCGAATCCGGACATTCACATGTTTGTAAATATATACATTTCCAACAGAAAGCACCTCTAAGAAGAGTGATTGGCATATGGCTGAGTTCACAAGGTCTGGAAGGATCGTTTTCTCCTCAATTAGGGAACCCGAGCTTCCTTGGTGAGTTGTGGTTACATAACAACAGCTTTCACGGTAATATCCCTTACGAACTTGGTCGACTATTCAGGCTGCGGATCCTTCAGATTGACGAAAACAAGTTCAGCAGAGTCATTCCAATTAGCTTGTCTGGTTGCTCTAAACTTCTAACGCTTGAGCTTTCTTATAACCAGCTAGCTGGAAGCAGAGATGGACCCAGGATTTTCAAAGGGTGTTGCACAAAAAAATTGTGGAACTCAAATTACACTCTAAGAAACGAAAGTAGCAAAAAAAAAAAAAAAAAAAAAAAAAAAAAAAGTGGCGTTGCACATACCAAGAAAACAACAGTTTTGAAACTTTTTTACACTTCTTGACTTAAAATCGAGTGTAGCCCGTGCCACACCCGGCACTCATGTAGGTCCATCCCCGGTTGGAAGCATACCCATGGAGATGAGTTTCCACACCAAACTTAAATTTGTTGGACTTGGTTATAATAAGTTAACAGGAGGAATCACGCCTTTCTTAGGGAATATTACATCATGCAAGTGTTCTCTGCTCTCGGGAATGCTTCGGGTGGGGGAATTCCAGACTCATTAATTAGGCCGTTTGGAAAACATGGGAGAATTTCACTATGGTGATTGTAAATTACATGGAATCAGTCCTAGTTCCATATATAACCTCTTGCTCCTAACTCATCTTACCTTGCCTGATAATCAACTTACGGGTAATCTTCCTAAGCCATAGGTTCAATGCTCCCTCGTCTTGTATACCTTCAATTAATGAATCACCAACTCACTAGAATTATTCCCAATTACGAATTCTTGAAATAGGTGATAACAACTTTAGTGGGAAATTGACCGTGGACTTCTCAAAACTAAGAGATATTCAAGTAATATTCTTACAAAATAACCACTTTGGAAGTAGATTAGAAGCTGGCGAAATGAAGTTTATTGAACTAAAACCGTTGATTCTTAGTGACTGCAAGTTTCATGGAGTGCTCCCCAGATCAATAGGTAATCTTTCAGATCAACTCCGTTTTCTAGACTTATCAGGAAATCAGTTAGATGGAAACATCCCTTCAAGTATAGGCAATTTAGTTGGGTTGACCTTTTTACACTTAGGAACTAATCGTTTTTCAGGACAAATTCCTCCCCTTGGTAAGTCTCAAAAGCTACAAGTTCTTGGTTTATTAGAAAACCAACTTTCGGGGCCAATTCCAGATGACACTGGGAACTTATCATTATTGACTGAACCGCATATGGGGGCCAACAGATTGGAAGGTCGTATTTCGTCAAACTTTGGAAATTGTCATAAACTATTGAGGTTAAACCTTAATGACAATAATCCGAGTGACAATATACCGAAACAGCTTCTTGAACTATCATCTCTATCAGAGATACTAAACCTTTCTCACAACAAACTATCCGGTTCACTTCCAGTAGAGTTTGGAGACCTCAAGAAGTTGACTTATCTGGATCTATCTCGTAACAATTTATCTAGTAAAATTCCTAGTACCCTTGATACTTGCACTAGCCTTTCATTCTTATCTCTTAGTGGAAACTTATTTCAAGGCATAATATAACACCGTAATTAAGTTCATTGAGAGGAGTGGCGGAGCTCGATCTTTCTAGTAATAACTTATCGAGCCATATTCTTAGATTATTGCAAGTGTTCTTGTTAGAAAACATGAACCTATCATTCAATGATTTTGAGGGTGAGGTGCCAATGCTTGGGGTGTTTGCCAATGCAAGTGACTTCTTTGTTTCGGGGAATATTAGACTTTCTGGTGGTACGTAATACTTATCTTGATTGCATCCACGCTATTCACCACATTATGCTTTGTTTATATTCTGAATAAGAAGAAAAACAAGGAGCAAGTTTCTCAATCATCAATGAACGGGCGAGTCTTACAAGACTCATATAGTCAACTTCTTAAGGCTACTGATATATTAGCCGAGTGTGAAGGTGGTATCTCTGTCTATAAAGGAATCTTAGATGATGATCATCATGCTAGAATTGTTGCGGAGTTCTGAATCTTCAGAATGAAGGAGCTCACAAAAGCTTTTTATATTAGCCAAGTGTGAAGCATGTCGTAGCATTCGAGATTGAAGCTTCTTCAAGTAATAAATATCCTCATGGATGAAGCATCTGCACTTGACTATCTTCACAATCACTGCCCAATAACCATTATTCATGGAGATTTGAAGCCTACCAACATTTTACACGATGATGATATGGTAGGTCATGCTGGATAAATCAGCTCAACTAGGATTACAAGAACAATGGAGAATGCACCTCCAGGAAAAATTCACGCATATCTGATCCTTATTAAAAAATAATAATAATAATAAAAAATAAAAAAATAAAAAATAAATAAAAAAATCAAGTAGTGGAGATGTCTATAGTTTTTTAATATTGGTATTGGAGTTGATGCTGGTAAAAAGTCAACAGACGCTATGTTTAATGAAGTCTTTAGCCTTCATAATTTTGCTCACATGGCCTTACTAGAGCATGTAAATAATGGCATAGATGGTGGGCTTTGTTGGGTCAAACCCACCCAACTGGGTAATCACACCCGCTGTCAAAGCAGTTACAAAAGAGTAGTTACAATGGATTTACAAAGCGGTTAAATAAGCATTTTTGTGATTATTTCACTAAAGACACAAACCGACACAACTTTTAGATGTACCTATTCGTTTAGTATAAATAGGACCAGATTATGCAAAACAAAATGTATGATGACTGTAATAATACAAGAATCATCAGAATGATGATTGCTATGTATGACAGATTCTGAAATTATAGCAAGATTAATAGCAAGTTTATTACTGGTATATTTTGATTACAAATTTGAGATTACGATCCAACATTTGGCATCAGAGCAAGGTTTGAATAAACCAATCATCATATACCAAGTCTTTCGAATAAAAAAAAACACAGCCAATTGTTTCCATAAAACGGTTTATAACGAAACAAGAACACGAATCAAAAACAATCATTTTCGTGTTTAATATAAAGCTGTTTTGTTGGGAAAATCCATCAATCGCTACCAAGTGATTCTAAATCACTAGCGAAGGGTTGCACCGAAACAATAATCGAAAAATCATAACCCACGAAAAAGGGGTTAGAGCACTTTCTTTTCAGTTCGAAAATAAAGAAACCGCATCGATTGAAGTCATCATCAAAGGCACAAAGCAAGATCAATATAGAAACGAAGCGAACACACTGTTTGGAAGAACAAGAACCGCACTAAGTCGATTCATTAAGTCGATTGAATTAGCAAGGAAGCCCCAAATTTGCAAGCAGATTAGCAAGATCCCCAATTTGCGAACCCCTAGTTTTCATAAAACAATCAAGGAATCAAGCAAGAAGAACACAAGAAGAAGGATAATGCAACCATCTTTAATCGGTGAAAAACCACCGGGCAAGAAAGGAGAAAGTTTGGGATCGATCTCGGAGAAAGAAGAGAGATACGATATCTCCAAAGAAAGAACAAAAGCGGTAGTGACATAAAAGGGATTAGGCTGTGGTTTTAATAACCATCGGGTTTTAAAACAAAAACTTTAACCCTTTTATTTTATTTTCTTTACAATTTTATACCTCTTAGTTTTGTTTAGAAAATTTACTAACCTTTAAATTTAAGTTAGTATATTTTTTTGAAAATATATTAAAGCAAGCAAGGTATAAAATAATCAAGTTTTGTATTTTTATCTAAAAAGAAGTTTTTTTTACAAATACAAAATAGCAAGATAAAACCGAATCCTTTGTGATTCATAGGAAGATAAAACCGAATCCTTTGTGATTCATAGCAAGATAAACCGAATCTTTTACGATTCATAGCAAGACCGAATCATTAGGTTCATAGCAAGACCCGAGCCTTAAGATTCAAATAGCAAGGATCAATTATTTTGATCAAAACAAATATTGATTAGCAAGTTGGTCAATATTTTAGCAAGAAAAACAGAAACCATATCGGTTCCGATTTTTTTAAAAAAAAAAAAAACTAGGTAGCAAGTAGCCTAGACAGCAAGATCATTGGACAGCAAGTAGCCCAAACAGCAAGAAATCAGAATCAATCTTTGAATCTAAGTAAGCAAGCAAGAGAAACTTCATAGTTTCTATATAAAACAACAAGGTTTTTTTTTTTTTTTTTGACCTTTTGATCGAACGCAAGCAAGCAAGCAAACATGGTAGAAACCGACAAGAATGATAGCACGTCGAACAGCACAACAGTTCGAGAACTTGGAAATGTTTCACTACAATGTCCAAAGTTGACCGAAACAAACTACACAACATGGGCACTGATGATGGAGACAATAATGAAGGCAAATGATCAAGACAAGCTTCTCATGGCAAGTTCAAACAACAAAAGTTATGGAAAATGGCGAGGTAAAGATTTCAACAAAGATGGCAAGGAAAGCATGAAATATCCAAATGCATGCAGAGCAAGTACGAGTCAAGATAAAAGCAAGCTCAGGTGTTATGAATGTGGTGAGCATGGACACTTCGCGAAAGAATGCACGAAGTGGAAAAGCAAGCAAGAAGAATCTCATCTCACCTATGACACTCGACATCGAACCCACATTACTTTGAAGACAAGTCAAGGCAAGCGTTTGTGATTAGGGGAGAAGGTTGGGTCAAACGGGTCAAACCCACCTAACTGGTAATCACACCATTGTCAAAGCGATATAAAAAGCGATTACAATAGCGGTTATAGCGTTAAATAAGCTGCTTTTGTGATTATTTCACAAAAGACACAAACCGACACAACTTTTAGATGTACCTATTCGTTTAGTATAAATAGGACCAGATTATGTAAAACAAAATGTATGATGATTGTAATAATACAAGAATCATCAGAATGATGATTGCTATGTATGACAGATTCTGAAATTATAGCAAGATTAATAGCAAGTTTATTACTGGTATATTTTGATTACAAATTTAAGATTACGATCCAACAGGCTTCTAAGTCTTCTTCCAGACGATGAAAATACGTTAGCAAAGTCAAAGAAAATACAAGAAGTTATCGCTTCAATTTTGAAAATTGGAGTATCATGCTCTACCGATTCACCACCACAAAGGATAGATATGAAAAATGTTGTCCATGAGTAGAGGCATATATTGGTTATGGTTCAAGATCTTTGAGGTATCATGTTATCTCCTTTTACTGGCCACGTTTAAAATCTTCGAATTGATTTATTATTAATTAACTCGATATGATAATTCATATGTGTTCCTTGAACGTTCTCTTTCAGATCCTGCACCAAGATTGCATGACGGGGTTGAGAGGAATTTCAACGAGTTACGACGAGATGTTGTATGTCATAGAATCTTAGTTATATCATCGTTTGTCGAATTTATGGTTCACTTGTGTGTGTGTGTGCACGTGTTTCCTACTGTGATAACTTGATAAATAAAATTTTAAAATGTTTATTGTTGAAAAGCAATAAGTAACCATGAGATTTGACGAGTATCCAACTCATGCATCAAAGGCTCAAGTGAATCACACTCAAGTTATTGAGACTTGAAAAAAAAAATCATTGGCATGACCATTGAGAAGCACAAGACATTCGGGTACGAACAGTTAGCAAGTCCTATTTAGACTACATGATCAACTAAGTTTTGCATAATTTGTAACAATATTTACATATTAACATGTAGTAACCCTCACGAAATAGAACAACCGGCATAAAAAGGTACTGAATTTGTCGGAATTTTTATTTGTGTGGAACATTTGTGTATATATACATACATTCTACAATGAGCTTTATTTTAGTTATATGAGTTAACTATATGTGTTATGTATTCGTCATTTCGTCCCAAACTATTTCCGAATCAATTTTTTTTCCGGCATACAACAAAGCTTGAGAACCTAGCTATGTGAGCAGATGGATTATTTTGAAGGATCTGCTTAATATTTCATTGTTTTAATTGTACTTTTGGATTGTGGGTGTAAGTTACATGATCATCCTCAACTTCCATCATTTTTTAATGTAACAAATATTCTTGAAGCATAATTCCTACATGTCTGTCCTGAAAGAGCAATTGCAGTGCACCAAGCCTCCAAGACCACCGACATAACCTTTTGGGTTGCATCAGGGCTCGCCCCTAAGCCTTATGTTTGTTTCTTCTAACAAAAAGCATTCTCACAAGTTATAAGATTGTAAACCATTTCATACTAGCTTCTAGGAATCATATGCAATGAATTGTATAAGAAAAACAGTTGTGGGAAAAACTGAGATTTTGAATATCGCAAAGTCTAGTACCAGAAGCTTTAAACTTTTTTTTGGAACAACGGATTTTATTAAGCAAAAGACCATGCCTCCAAGGCCCATGGGCAGTTCATAGCGTTATTGATTGTTTTAAAAATCGTAGTTACTCACAATTAATAGACATATTGATATGATAGATAAACTCAAAATGAACCATCGAAGTACAACTTGAACAATAAACTTTTCATTTAATCATTACATCACAAAAAATTCATAATCAATCTTGAATATTCCATGCAAAAAATTTGAAATCAAGAATTCTAACACATAAAAAACACAACCCAAAACACTAACTATCCCTTTCATCAAGAATCCTCCTCGCAAGCTGCATATCCTTCGGCATTATCATTACCATCTTTGCATGAATTGTTGGAAATTTTAGTGTTACCAAATATTTTAGCTAATTGTGTTTTACTTGAGATCAACGGCCTTATAAAAGTTTAGCTCAAGACAAGCTGGGAGGTGCGGAGTGCACACTCATTATAGTTAGCTAGCTTGATCTGCCACGAAAAAGATGCGGGGGTCAATGGAGCCACGCCCCATTGAAGGTTCAATGGGCAGCGCCCCTTGCGGGGTCAAGGGGCAAAGCCCCTTCTTAGGTTCCTGCTATGGTTTTTACAAATCGTTGTTAACAAAATTTTCTGCTAAAACCCAACATGCACATTTTTTTGTCAACCAACGCAATGGTTGGTAATGACCAAAAACCAATGTTTCAGTTAGTGGTTATAACCACAATCCTATTCGCATTTGTAGAATATAACAAAAACGAATACTTTAACGTTTCTGATGTATTTCTCATGCCTTAGGTTTCAATTGTCAATCTATCTTATCCGATTAAGGACTTCGTGAACCCGAGGCATATTGGATCAAAATACTTTATCTAAAAGTGATTACACGATTCAGATTGATAACCAGATTATAAACCATTCACACATGAGTATATTTACTACATGAATCACACACATATTATCTTCAAATAACAACCAATTACGCCTCACGCAAAGCTGCAACAGCACTAACCTCAAATCCATCTTAATATCCTAAGAGCTCACCGGAAGTTTCCTTGCAAAAAGCTATGTAATATCTATGTGCTTTCTTATCTCTTGTAACGCAACGGTTCCTGGCGTAAACCGATGTGCAGCTTTTGTTGCGAGTTATTTGCGTGAGGCCTTTCCACATGTTAATTTTCTTGTGGTTTGTTTGGTTCGAGCCATTGTGTGTGAAGATATTGGTTTTAAATGAGTATTTGTAGCTAGGGATTTATATGAGCTGAGCTGCTGGTTAGTGAGCTTATCTAGGTAAAACTTCTATTTGAGCTCGATCTAGCTCGGGTTGGTCAGGTTCACTAGCTTAAACAAGCTTTTATATATAATATACATAAATATAATATAGCTATATATCATATAGTTTTTACATTACGGCTTTTAGAGAACTTGTAACATATTGGATTTCACAAACACATCAAACCATGATCAAAAGTAGGCCTATACTATAAGGTTTTAGAGAGAGAAATAGTTAGAGTTTTAGGAACTTAGTGAGAGAAAGTAAAAGTATTATTATGAGCTCCAACCCTCTACCTTGGGAGGTAGAGGGTATTTATAGTTTCTTACATAAACGCCACCTACGGACTATGGATCAGGTATACAGTGGGTAAAGACCCGTCCATCCTCCACAGTGTTACTTAACTAAATACTTCCTAACATTAAATAACTATGACTACGAGCTTTCTAACGATTACATATACTTGACGTAACCGACACTTTAATAACTGGATTTGCGAAATCCTTACAATCTCCCCATAAGGGAGGTCACCTCAAATTACATTGAATGCAAACAGATATTACATTAATTTTGTTATTGGATTCTTGTTAATGTTTTGCTCAGAGTCGTAGTCATTGATTCTTCATTTTGCATGTTTGGTTAATCCAGTGGAGGTCTTTAACTAATCCACGTGATAATGAGTTTTGAGCCGCATTGAGATCATCACTACCATAAATCTCTGACTCTTCCATTGTAGTGTTGACATTATGTAATGTTGTGACTTTTGGACCGACATGCTCACATTCTGGATCATGATCTCTTCTCATCAGAGTAGCGGAAGCTTTAGTTGATTCATGATATTTGCAGCAGCGTAGCAGAATGTTGGAATCACTCCTAAACTAGAATTCAAGTGTTAGTAATTAAGATGTAATAGTTAGCTTAATTATGGCTTTTATGTTAGTTATCATGCCAAGGCTTATGTAGAAAGCCCATGAGCCTTGGCCCAAGCCCATAAGAAGGGAAGGATGCTAGTAGTGTTGCCCTAGCTCCTTGCCCTATAAATAATCTTATAAACCCTCACTTGAGGGTTGGTTGTTCACTTTTACATTTATTCTAAGCTTAAACCTTTCTCTCATATCTTACGCATAAGTGTTTGTGTTCAACCTATCCTTTCTTTTCTCCGTTTCTTCTATTGATGCTTGTGTTATAAATATGGGAACCTAACAGTGGTATCAATCGCCAAATAGTTGGGTGAAACGATTTTGTGTTTTTGAAGTTTTTTTGTGTTAAGCGTAACACTCGGTTTGCAAACTTTCAAACGCATAAAACTCATTTTTTACACTTTCAAATCCAAAATTCTTGTACTTTCAAGGTTATTAGGTGTTAAAGTTTAAGTTTTTGGCAAAAAGTTTCAAACTTTACGTGTAGATCATTGTTTTTAAGCTTGGTTTTAAACGTGTGGATATTTCTACGCGTAAAGTGTTTAAAAGTTTTGGATCATCAAGTTTCACACTTTTGTGTTATTTTGGTGATATTGAAGCTGTTTCATCACAAAAATCTGGTTTAGAAACATCTTTGGGCAGAAAACTCAGTTTTGGAATATCCTATGCGTAAGCAAACCCTAATCTTACGCATAAGTTATCCGTGGTTTGATCTTCAGTTTTCTTGGCTTACTCAGTGTTTTCTTGCTTGGATAAGCCCGAAAACACTTCGACTTTGGATATCTTTTACATTGGAATAAGTGTAAAGGATTTTTGGGCAAAACCCTAATTTTACGCATAAGCTAAAACTTACGTGGTTCTGCAATAGCAGCAGTACAATGTGTTCCACAGGACACAGATATCACAAACTCATTTTGCAATAGCTTCACTTTTTTAGGATGTTTTCTACCAGTTTCGGTTCCATCCCCCAATTGGCCAAACTCATTCGCCCTTAACCAATAGCATGCAGTTAGCCTCTTAAGGAATATAAATATGCTACAAAGTTGCCACAAATCAATGTCTAGCTAAATTTTCCCCTAATTACACAATCGCCTATCATGGGCTAACTAACATTATAAAGAGAGGGAAAACAAGAATCTAACCCCAGGTAAAGAGAGACCCATCAGAGGCCACGGCTGCAGTATGAACAAGTTAAGATTCGCCATTTTCAAAATAAAAAATAAAAAAATGATGACACTTAACATCCTTGAAATGAACAAGTTGACGGGTACATTTAATTCTCCCTTTTTTTAGTTCATCTTTGTTTTCAAATTTTTGGTGGGATGTTGACTGTTTCAATAATAAATCAACTTTGCAATAATTGAAATAAGTTTTTTTTTAAGAGAAAGAGGGAAACCAATTAACAAGAATCGAAGCATATTTCTATTCATTAACACGTAGTTTTTAACCGGTGAATACTCGACTTTGTTAAATAAGATTTTTTAGTCATAATTGGCTAATAGCCGTGTATATATATCAATTAATGTTGTGTATAAATTTTTTGATATATGAATGATTTGACTTTGAATAAGCGTGTTGAGATTAATGTTTTTAAATTTAACTAAAGACATCATGTTCAAAAAAAAATTATGTGTGTTTAATACTATATACGTAATAAACTGTGCAAGTTTCATGGAGTGCTCCCATATCAATAGGTAATCTTCCAGATCAACTCTGTTTTCTAGACTTATCAAGAAATCAGTTACATGGAAACATCCCTTCATGTATAGGCAATCTAGTTGGGTCGATCCTTTTCACTTAGGAATTAATCGTTTCACAGGACAAATTCCTCCAACCCGTGGTAAGCCTCAAAAGCTATAAGTTTTTGGTTTATTAGAAAACCAACTTTCAGGGCCAATTCCAGATGAGTTTGGGAACTTATGATTATTGACTGAACCGCATATAGGCTCCAACAGATTGGAAGTCGTATTCCGTCAAACTTTGGAAATTGTCATAAACTATTGAGGTTAAACCTAAATGACAATAATCTGAGTGGCAGTATACCAAAACCACTTCTTGAACTATCATCTCTATTAATAATATTTTTATATCTTTCTGGCAACAAACTATCCGGTTCACTATCAGTAGAGGTAGGAGATCTCAAGATGTTGACTTATCTGGATCTATCTTGCAACAATTTATCTCGTAAAATTCTTTGTGGCCTGTTGGTTAAGGGGTTTAGAAACTTTTTTATTATTCTACGTAAGTAAAAGTACATGCTGAATGATTTTTATCACGTCTAATATATAAGAAAGATTGTAAGTTACTAATTATCATTATGCTTATATTTAAAAACTAGAACACTTCAGTGTATCCTGGTAATGTTAAGCTTAATTAGTCTCAAACATGTAGTCAAGGCAATCAATTTGCTTTCATTTTCCTCTCGTATTGCTTTCCACTTTTCTTTTCTTGTTATATTTTTAACTATTACTTTTGCCATCTCTGCCTCCTTTAATGGAAATGAGTCGGATCATCTTGTTAGTCTCTTCTCTATCTATGAACAATCTTTACTACTTTATAATGTATTTAGGACATTTCTAAATTTAGAAGTCTTAAAAAATTAAGACAAAAAACATTACTAATAATAGAAATTAAGAAATTCACCCAATATTGTTTTAACATACGTTTTTTCTAAAAAATCCAAATGCAATATTGTATTGGCTCATTTCAATGTTGTTCAACTGCCCATTTAAAAATGGTCAATAAACTTTATAGTATTATTAAATGTATACGTTTTGTTACTCAAAAACCGAAACACATTTAAACCCCATTGAAGTATTAAATGTATATATATACGTTTTGTTACAAGAGATATAAAAGACCACTTTTACATCTCAGTAAAAACACACACAAACAAAAATGGAGATATTAAGATGATGAAGGCTTATAGATGAAGTTTGTTAATTTCATAGATTTTTAGGTACTCTTTTGTAAATCCATTGTTAATATTTGTAGATCTATTCTAATCTTATCCATCTTTTGTATCAGCTCTTTATTATGCATTTCTAAAATAAAAGAAAGATGGATGACGAATTGAAAATGTGGAGATCAAAAGATGGAAATAACTTTAAGGTAATGACGTGTTTATTCTTTTAGATTTTTAAGCGAACTTTTTTGTTAGGAGCATTATTTTAGTTTACATCTTGTGTTTACATCTTGTATATGAGTTTGTTTATATTCGTTATTTTAGTTTACATCTTGTATATGAGTTTGTTTATATTCGTTATTTTAGTTTAGGGCTCTTTGTGATTGGGTGCCTGAGAAAGTATGACTTCTGGTTTATGTTTTGTTTGTGGTGGTTTATGAAGATGTTTAAAAGTTGAAGATGTGTGGAGATAATTGGGTATGTTTGGCTGAGAAAATGGAGGATGCGGAAAAGGTTGTTATGGAGATGAAAGAGAAGGATTGAACCGGATTTGGTTACTTATCGACTATTATTAAAGGTTATGTGAAAGCTGATAGAGTAAATGATTGGTTGGAGTTGCTTGAAGAGATGAAATGGAAAACGTTTGGGAGGAATGTGGATGTGCGTTCGTGTTTGGGTCGGTATGAAAGAGCTAGGACTGTGATGCTGAGAATATGTCGGAGAGTCAGCAAAGTGTGTTGCAAGGGGTGGAGGAATTGGCTTGCCGTCAAGTATTAAGCAAATGAAAACATACATATAAGTTTGGAGGTGGTGATGTGGTATTTGTAGTTCTAATAGTGAAATGTCAACAGTAGAAATAGATCCTAACTTTGTTTAGCTCTCCTTTGTGTTTCCATTGTATCAATAGCAAGAATGTTTATAATTCAGGCCAACCAAGTAATTCATATGATCTGTTAGTTATTTGTATTTGGTCTTTTGGTGAAACAAATCAAGTATCTGGTGTATATACATTAAAGCAAGAACAAGATTATTAGAAAAATTTATTTATAATTTATGGCTTATATTTTTATGTACACTTTTAGGCGCGGATACAACACCTATACTTTTATTTTTATATAAAGGATTTGGGACTTGTGGTAGATAAAACATCCATACTTCTGTATAAAGGATTTGAGACTTCTTATAAAAGAAAGTCTTTAATTTTACGACAATAATGATATATTTTAATAAATTTGTTTATAAGAAAAGTTCACTAAACTTATAACTAACAATAATGCTAAAATTTAAAAAATAAAAGTACTAACTATTTACATTATTAATAATTTAATAATTTAGATGTTCTACTTTTGAAAAACATAATCTATTACGTTATAAAGTATTTGGAACATGCTAAATAATGAATGTTTAAAATGAAAAAACATTTTTTCGCCACCAAAATATTCACCAGGTACCCGCCGCCGCATTGCGCGGGTACCCTTCTAGTTGGATAAAAAGTATACGAAGTTTATTTGATATAATAACAATCGTAAGTTTTTACATACTTAGGTTTTATGGGTATTTATAACCCATCAACCGACACAATGGTTCACTAATAGACATAACCGAATAAACTGTTTTTTTCGGTTGTAAACTTTACTTTTGACACTCTAGACCCTTTATCTTATATACATATACATACGCGATTCTAAATACATAAACTAAATACTTGACTTTCATGGATTAGTAAATTAGCATCCAATACTCCCTCCTAATTTATTAATCCATGCCTTCGATATCTTCAAGCTCCATCATCTTTATCTTTGAACTTTGGCTTGTTTCCATTTTCTTTGTCTTGATCTTCAACGCGAACTATGTTTTGAACTTCCTCCTTGATTTGACTTTTTTCTTTCTTGTCTTCAATCTCATCTCGGTCATCTTTGTCTCCTTTGTCACTATCTTCCTTCATTTGTATCATTTCATAATCTTGCATTTCCAATAATCTGTTTCTTGTATCACGATCTTCTGGTTCAACTTTCTTGTTGCTTGATTTAATGTCTTTCTCAATCTGGTTCTCCTTCTGAAATCTTGATGGCGTCTCTCGATGCTTCTTGCATTTGCCCTTGTCAATACTTGGTTCTTCTTCTTAATGTTTCTCATCTGAAACAACTTCATGGTTCTCTTTCTCAAACTGTTCTCTTACTGTTTTTAACTCTTTTCTCTTTGCTTGTGCAATCTCTCAACTTCTTGAGGTTCTCTAACTCTCTCTGCATTTGTTTCTCAAATGCCATTTCTCTATTTCTTATTTTCTTCTCAAACTCTTGTTTTTTCATCTCTAACTCTTGAAGCATTTCAAACTTCCAAAACTCTAATTTACTCTTCAAATCAATTTCTATCTCTGACCATATATCTTCTAACTTTTCTTTTGGAATTTCATCCTTCTTAATGATAATTCCTTTCCCTCTCGGTTCTTCTTTTAAGGATGTTATCTCCTTTTCATCTTTTCTAGTAACCATTAATAGTGCTGGTTCGTCATCTTCAAACACAAGGTTTGCTTTTTCTTCTCTACGGTTTGGTTTTGGAGAATTTGCAGCATAGTGTCCAAACTCATGACAATTATAACACTCTATTTCTCTAAAGTCTCTCCTATGGTAGTTTTGATCTCCATGGTTTCTCTTGTTTCTATCATAATTATCTTCATTCTTACTATCTCTTGTGAATCTTCCTTGGCCTCTTCCCCGTGTCTGATTACCACCTCCTCGTTTATCATTTCTATAGTTGCGTTCATAATTTCTGTTATTCCTTTGACGTGTGAACAACAACTTCTCACTATTATCTTCCTCACTTCCTTTTCTAAACTTAAGCCTTTCTTCATAAGTATTAAGTTTCCCAATAATCTCCTCTAATTTTGCTTGCTTAAAATCAACAACCATTTCAATGGTTGCTACTACTGGTACAAACTTATCTGGGACTGCATTCAGTAATTTCTATACTTTTGTTTGTTCATCAAACGTCAATCCACATGTAGCAGCCTTTGTAATAATACTCATCAACCTCCCAGCAAATGAATCTATTGATTCATCTTCTTTCATCACAAGTCTCTCAAATTCTGATTTAAGTTGTTGCGAGTGTGCTTGTTGTACATCTTCTGCTCCAATAAATCGGACTTTGAGAGTCCCAAATTTCTTTTTTGTTTCACATCCCGCAACTTGCATTTGCAAATCTTCCGGTAACCCTTGAAATAGGTATCTTGATTGAACTATCCTTTTTACATCAATCTCTTTTGATGTACTGTTCCTTCTACTAAATCCCATACTCCATTTGCCAATAGTATCTTCTTCATTCTTAATGCCCATAATGTATAATTTGTGTTGCTTAAAACTGGGCATTGATATGATGGTAACGATGTAGTGAAAACAACTCTGTTTTCGTTTTTATCTCCCGCCATATCTTTCGATTTGATTTTCTTCTAATACCAATATAATTCTAATAATAGTCGACCTTAAATTCTTCTTTCTAACCCACAATAGTAATATGCAACTTCTAAAAACAATATAATCTTAATAAACAGTCGAACTTAAATTTTCTGCCTAATCACAATAATTCTTAAATGATTCTAATGCTAATTGTAAAAAAAATTACTTTTAATCTATTCTATAAATAGAAAAAAGTATTGGAAATATAGAACCTGGTAGTTGGGCTTTTTTTGTGGGCTCTTTTTTCAAACAGATACACGCTCTTCCTTTTCCTTTTAATACAATCGGCTGTTTTGTTCCAAAAGAGTAGCCTTTCTTCTTCCTCCTTTCTTCTACGCAAATTAGGGCAAAAAAAAACTGTAAATGATGCTGGTCCTGTTCCGGTTTTTCTTTCAAATCAAATAGTAGTGGTGGTTAATCGGTGTTTCACTCTTCTTCTCCGGCAAGTACACGGCGGCGGTCTCTCTTCTTCGCACAACCGGTATGTATTACTTCTCTTCTCTTTTTTTAATTCTCTGATTCGATAGTCTTTAATCGAATCGTGTTTGATTCCTCTGAATCAAAGCTCTTTTCTGTCTCTCTTCTTGATTGAATGACCGGTATGCGCACGGTCTCTTATTTTCTTTCTCTTGATTGATTCCCTGAATCAATCGGTATCTGTTTCGTTCTTCGAATCGTTTGGCTCTAATGCCACTGTTAGTCTCTTCTCTATCTATGAACAATTGGATAAAAAGTATACTAAGTTTATTTGATATAATAACAATCGTTAGTTTTTACAGACTTGGGTTTTATGGGTATTTATAACCCATCAACCGACACAATGGTTCACTAATAGACATAACCGAATAAACTGTTTTTTTCGGTTGTAAACTTTACTTTTGACACTCTAGACCCTTTAACTTATATACATATACATACGCGATTCTAAATACATAAACTAAATACTTGACTTTCATGGATTAGTAAATTAGCATCCAATACATCTGGCTTTGTTGTCCTTCAAGTCAATGAAAACTTAAGATTAATATGGAGCTCTAACCTCATGGAACACTTCATTGAATTTTTGTGCTTGTAATGGTGTTTACTGCGGAAAGCACCTCAGACAAAGATGAGTGATTGGCATATGTCTGAGTTCACAAGGTCTCGAAGGATCGTTGTCTCCTCAAGTAGGGAACCTGAGCTTTCTTGGTGAGTTGTGGTTACATATAACAACAGCTTACATGGTAATATCTCTTATGAAATTGGTCAACTATTCAGGCTGCGGATCCTTCAGATTGACGAAAACAGGTTCAACAGAGTCATTCCAATTAACTTGTCTGGCTGCTCTAACCTTCAAAAGCTTGAGCTTTCTTATAACCAGGTAGCTGGAAGCATCTTGTAACACCCCAACCCGGCAAGGGTAGAAGTGTCACATTCGGTGTCATATCGAACATACAAATGAAATCTTTACAAACGGAAACCTTAAAATGAAGTATCAAACACACACACAATTGGTGACAAGAAAATACAATATCGAATGAATTAAAATCCCAAACAAAAGTTGTTCAAAATAAGTCCCAAAGTAATAAGGTGCTAGGGTTGGTCCACTCGGATACTCTAACTCTCACCCATCAAGCCCATCTTCAAACCTAAAAACTGCCGCGGGAAAAGAAATGCGGTGAGCTTAAAAAGCCCGGTGAGCAGATATAATGAACGAAAAGCTAAATAAAATTTGAAATGCAAAATGAAACAAAGGAGCGGATAACAAAGTCGCGTGAAATGAGAACAATGAGTCAATGAAGATCTGCAGAACACAATTATATAGATATCCAAAGCACGGATAACAAGGAGAACGAAGCAAAGCAAAGCATCGATGACATATAAACAAGCACATACAAACCGGATATACAAAAGCGAAACATAAGCAAGCATAGCAGGCGTTGCATCCACACAACATATATGTCATACAATCAAATCAGAAATCGGAAGACATACAAGCCAAACAGATATCTACAGGAAAGCGGAAGCAATTAATTAATGAGTGAGCATGACAATTCACATGTGTCAAAACCCTTAGTTGAAAACATAACCGAGATTACATAACGTGGAAGTACTAATAGCGATCAACACATGGCAATCACACGTAATAAGTAGGAATATAGTATAAACGATATAATTAAATGAATTAAAGACATAGCGAGGCAACTAAACAAATTAACAAGCCGGGCGTCACAAGTTGAACCATTTACCTTATCAAACCGTAGCATAGACAGAGATGCAAACATGGCGGGTCAAGAATAAGCGAATACGGACACAACGAATAGTCATAGTCCACGGAATTAAGCGAGCAAGTACACATAATAAAGCAGACAAAACTAACGATTACACATTAGCATGGTCACCGGACAATTCGAGGTCACATAACGGTGAGATCACATATCGTTAGATGACAATAGGTAACTCAAATAACCGCATATTAATCATATCATAGCGAGTAATCGGTAGTCACATAACACATGAAAAGCATAATCAAATCCAATAACATATAACAACCCGATGCGTGAATGGAGCGATAGTCGAAATAACGGAATGAAAGTGTGCGGATCAATGAAAAGGAGTGTCTATATCTTGGTAAGAGTGAGTCATATAAAGTACCGAGAAATGAACAATTAATACTGATTATGGTGCGTTGAAATATGAAAGTACAGTATAGGCATATCAAAAGTGTAAGGGTTGTCGAAATCTACCACGAGCCCGAAACATATCATATCATATCATATCATAAGTAGCCATTGTATTCGGAGGGTGACCTCGGAATACCAAACCAATAGGAGGAGACCTCGGTAACCAATGGAGTAGCTAGCTCCAGATTGTGAAGACGCGTATTGCATACGACATCGTTCACCGACAAATCATATCACAACATATCGGATAATGAAAAAATCTAGGATGCATCCATACGCCCTGCGGACAAATAGTGGCCATACAATATATATCGAGCTCATAATCGGAATGAAAGGGACGGTGTGGAACATCACTCAACCACACTAGAGTCATGCCATTGGTGCATCAATGACACGGCCATGTTACCTTCATGGCTAGGGAAACAATATTTGGCTCGGGTATCAAACTGAAGGGTCAAAGCATAATCATATCATAAGGGTTCATAACAAAGGTTCAGATGTCAAAGGTTCATATCAAAGTCCATATCATAAGTTCATATCAGAGGTTCATATCAAATAGTTCACATAGGAGATTCAATCAAATGGAGCATAGCAAAGTTATAGGGAATCCCTAATAAGAAGGCTCAGAGCAAAATATAACGGTTCAAAGCTAATATCGAAAGATGTAAACGAATCATGAGAAACCTTAGAGACAAGGTCAGAATATTTGTACCTTAGCAACGTAATGAAAACAAACGGAAAAGTAACACCGGAAAGCAACGTCGTATCTTCGTCAACGAATCTACACGAATTGATATCATATATTACTTATATACTCATTTTATAAGCTTCTTATGCATGTATAAGTGTTTTACTTATTGATATAATCTTTTTATCTTTCATTTTCTTAACTTCATATCTTACTTAGCTCAAATAAAATCAAGGAAATTCCCAGGGGTTCCCATATGAGTTAAAAGACTCTCCAAAAATTGGGGATTTTATTTCCGGTCAAATGGCCTATGGAAAATCATAAGTCCAGACCTGCCTTAAAGTGGTCGAAAATACACCTTAAAAGTTTACGCTTATTCGACTGTTTAGACACCTTGAAAAATTCCCAAAACTCCCAGAAATTCATTTATATCCTAAATGTCACTCCTGTAAAAGGAGAGCTCCCAATTCTTTATGGTTTGAAAATTAAAAATCAAACAATCCAACTAAATTTCAGACCCGTTTTCTCAGCTTTGACACTTGATCTTGTAAAATTTAAAAATACGACTTAGACAACTCCAAATTCGACCAAACCACTTGGAAAACTTAACTAAGACATAAAATAAACTTTTCCAACAAAAACCCAGATTATTGCACTTATAAATATCGATCTATAACCCACACAATTTCGACATATGATGCTGTCCAGTTTTAGGGTTCATATTAGGCCATCATAACACATGTTTAGACCATTAATTACACTTAGGTTTCCATTCCAATTAGGGTTTCGAATTTATTAGGCATGATAACATTTATATTCGCTTGTATAAACATATGTGTTTCGTGTATATGAATTCATCAAGGACAAAACGCAAGAGATACCTTGGGGATCGAATGGAATGAAACAAAAACCAAGAGCGCCAAGAACCCACGATCTCAATACCACCTTCGATCTAGAAACCACGACCATTCTCCCTTCGAAACAGCACCCATGCCTAAGAATCAAGCATGATAGCAGCCTCCTAGTCCCTCTTGATGTCGACATAAGTGGAGAAGAAAAGATGAACCGCCATTTTATTTCCTAGGGTTTTTGGTTGTGTATTTTGTGAAACGTATTGTAAAAAAAAAGAAGGAATGGAAAGTGTATTGGGGATTTCGGTTTTGGATGAGCCAAGGGAAGCAATGGGCTAAGCCCAAGTCCAAATTTAATTTACAAGTTAAATGGGCTCTTATTATTATGTATTTATGTCCGTTAAAATTTCGGTTCGTGCAAAACTAAGAAGAAAAACTTGTGATGAAATTTTAAACGTAAACGTAAATCAATTCATACGTTTGGCTTGGCAAACAAGTTATAAGTTAGGTTAAATTTTACATTTACTGAGCTTGACGGATTTTACGTATTTTATAAATATTAAATAGATGGGCAAAATAGTCTTTTCACGCGTTTACGATTTTTTAGGGTTTTACACATACGCATGGAGATGAGTTTCCACACCAAACTTAAATTTGTTGGACTTGGTTATCGTAAGTTAACAGGAGGAATCCCGCCTTTCTTAGGGAATATTACCTATGCAAGTGTTCTCTGCTCCCGGGAGTGCTTCGGGTGGGGGCATTCCAGACAGATTAATTAGGCCATGTGAAAAATTATAGAGAATTTCACTCTGATGATTGTAAATTACATGGAATCATTCCTAGTTCCATATATAGCCTCTCGCTCCAAACTCATCTTACCTTGTGCACCTTATATTAAGAACTAACCAACTAACTAGAATTATTCCCAATTACGAATTATTGAAATAGGTTATAACAATTTTAGTGGGAAATTAACTGTGGACTTTTCAAAACTAAAAGATATTCAAGAAATATTGTTACAAAATAACCACTTTGGAAGTAGATTAAAGCTGGCGAAATGAAGTTTAACGAACTAAAAGTGATTGATTCTTAGTGACTGCAAGTGTCATGGAGTGCTCCCCATAACAATAGGTAATCTTTCAAATTAACACCATTTTATAGACTTATCAAGAAATCAGTTACATGGAAACATTGTTCAAGTATAAGCAATCTAGTTGGGTTGGCCTTTTTACACTTAGGAACTAATCGTTTCACTTGACAAATTCCTCCAACCATTGGTAAGCTTCGAAAGCTACAAGTTTTTGGTTTATTAGAAAAACAACTTTCCGGGCCAATTGCAATGAGATTGGGAACTTATCATTATTGACTGAACCGCATATAGACTCCAACTGAATGGAAGGTCGTACTTCATAAAGCTTTTGGAAATTGTCAAAAACTATTGAGGTTAAACCATAATGATAATAACCTGGGTGACAATATACCAAAACAACTTCTTGAACTCTCATCTCTATCAGTAATATTAAATCTTTCTCACAACAAACTATCCGGTTCACTTCCAGTAGAAGTTGGAGACCTCAAGATATTGACTTATCTGGATCTATCTCGTAACAACTTATCTTGTAAAATTCCTAGTAGTGTTGGTACTTGCACTAGCCTTTCATTCTTATCTCTTAGTTGGAAACTTATTTCAAGGCATAATATACCACCGTCATTAAGTTCATTGAGAGGAGTGGCGGAGCTCGATATTTCTAGTAATAACTTATTCGGGCCATATTCCTAGATCCTTGCAGGGGTTCTTGTTAGAAAACATGAACCTATCATTTAATGATTTCGAGGGTGAGGTGCCAATGCTTGGAGTGTTTGCCAATGCAAGTGCTTTCTCTGTTTCGGGGAATGGTAGACTTTCTGGTGGTAATAGTTATCTTGATTGCATCCGCACTATTCACCACATTATGCTTTCTTTATATTTTGTATAAGAAGAAACACAAGGAGCAAGTTTCTCAATCATCGACCGGGCGAGTCTTTAAAGTCTCATATAGTCAACCTCTTAAGGCTACTGATGCATTTCGATTCAATTTGATTGATAAAGGTGGGTTTAGCTTTGTCTATAAAGGAATCTTTGATGATGATCATCATGCTAGAATTGTTGCATCAAAGTTCTGAATCTTCGGGATGAAGAAGCTCACAAAAGCTTTTTAATTAGCTGAGTGTGAGCATGTCATAGTTTTCGACATCGGAATCTATTGAAGATAATAACTTCTTATTCAAGTTCAAGGAAATGATTTCAAAGCTTTAGTATATGAGTTCATGCCCAATAGAAGTTTACATGATTGGTTGCATTAAAGGGCAAGTAATCGAGATTGAACCTTCTTCAAGCAATAAATATCCTCATGGATGTTGCATCTGCACTTGAGTATTTTCACAATCACTGCCCAGTAACCATTATTCATGGAGATTTGAAGCTTAGCAACATTTTACTCGATGATGATACGGTAGGCCATGCTGGAGACTTTGCCCCTATGTTGCATGGAAACGTCGTTGATGTGCCGGAAACATTTCGTAAACGGGAAACGGCTAGAAACGCCCGGAAACGCGCCAGAAACATTGCCGGAAAAAAGGAAACATTTTATGTTGACTAGAAACGTGAGGTGTTGAGCAGAAAACGTTTGGGAAACGTTTTTTGGCCTTTTAAATGTGTTTCTGTCCTGGTGTTGACGTATACATTATACCTGGTCCATTAAACCCTTTTTTGCAATACCGAAACAACGGCAGCTAATTTATATACTTCTATGATCAAGATTAAAACGTATATGTCATCTGTCCCTCTATCTTCTCGAACAGGTATCAAACTGTGATTCTATGAATGTATGAATATGATTATGTGTTGACTATGTATCTGTTTAGATGTGCTATGGTTATCGTTGTAATAGTGATGGTGATATAGTTATAGTATAGATAACATTTTGGGTATTGTTAGTACTATCGATAATGATGGTGCTGGTGATATAATATAGGGTAAAAGCTAAATATGCTTAATTTACTTCTCGCGAGATCTCATTATGCTTCACAAACTCAGTTACTTGATATAAGTGATCATTTATCATCCTTGTTATTCAAAAGTTGTGTCATGTCTTGGCACTATGATTTGGCCTGCTCACAGTTTCACAAATGAAGATTCACGAACAAAGATACACGAACGAATGAACGAATTAAATTCATGAATGAACTTTGTTAAACGCTATGCGCATTTAGCAGAAAGCATGCGAATGAATTCTGGTGGGAACGAACGAACGAATGCGTCCGAACGAACAAAACACATACAAGGCGAACGAATGCAAACAAATGAACAAAGCACATAACATTTAGAGCAAAAACTATTAAAATCTGGAAATAGGTATATGAAGAACATGATTATGTGTAAAATGACCAAATTACACTTAACACACAATTTCTAACGTGTATGATTACAATATTAGAAGTACACTAAGCATAATGAGTTCTAGACTTCTAGTTGAAACTACATTAAGCATATTTAGCTTTTACCCTATAATATATAATAATTAAAGATAATATTTTGTCTTGTTGCTGGATATCTTTTTACACACCGATAAAGGGAATTAAATTTAACTCATCATATGTTAGGTACTTTTTCAGATATTGGATTTTAGCATGTTTTAGATATTAGTAGTATGTTTTAATTTGTTATGTGATTCGACTTTGTATTATTCAAATTCAAATCATTCTACTTTCTAATATAGTTTCAATCACAAAAAATTATTGATTCGAGTTCTAGTGCCAGCAATAGTACTAGCAGTAGTGTGTCCTCAATACAATCTATCGATTAAGGGCCATTGTGGGAATACGGTACTAAAATCTCTAGGAAAAATCTTTTGCATCTACTTTGATTAATGACATTTTACTATTTTAGTGATAACAATTTGATGTTGGATGTTTGATATTTATTTATTTTATTAATAATTATATATAAAATTATATAAAATATGCAAACGTTTCTGGCCGTACCCGTTTCTTGAAATTTAGGACATTGGCGTTTCTAAGTACCCGTTTTCGTCCCCATCCCCGTTTCCGTATCCGCCCCCGTGCAACATCCGTTTAGCTCGGTTTCTTGGAGACCAAAACAACTCAACTCGGATTACAGGAACAATTGGGTATACACCCCGAGGTAAAATTCACGTATGAGTGATTCATTTAAAAGAAGAAAAAAAATATTACCTTTACTAAAGTAGTTTTTTATAAGTTTCGGATGGTCTTGGTTGGGGCGTATATGTAGTGGAGATGTCAATAGTTTTGGACTGGTGGCATAGATGGTGGGCTTTAGCCTTCATAATTTTACGCACATGACCTTACTAGACCATGTATACAATGGGATAGATAGTGGGCTTCTAAGTTCTCTTCCAGACGATGCAATTTATATGCACAATGCGTTAGCAAAGTCAAAGAAAATACAAGTAGTTATCGCTTCAACTTTGAAAATTGGAGTATCATGCTCTATGGATTCGCCAACACATATGAAAAATGTTGTCCATGAGTTGAGGCATATTTTGGATATGCTTCAAAATCTTTGAGGTATCATGTTATCTCCTTTTACTGGCCACATTTAAAATCTTCCAAATGATTTATTATTGACTGACTCGATATGATTTTCATAAGTGTTCCTTGTACGTTCTCTTTCAGGTCCAACACCAAGATTGCATGACGGAGTTGAGAGGAAACTTCAATGAGTTACGACGAGATGTTGTATGTCATAGAATCATAGTTAAATCATAATTTGTCGAATTTATGGTTCACTTGCGTGAGTGTGGGTCGTGGTTCAAAAGGCCATGAGAGCACGTAATGGCGTGTGGCTCGGTCCGCCGCCGCACTCCCTATATCACGTCTTTTATAAAACGATATATATCAAAATATGATATAAACATATAAATATTTTCGTATTTTTGTCGCTTATGTCACGCTTTATAAAGCAAAAGATTCGTTTGACCATAAAAGCGTGAGGCGTCACACCACTCCTCGCGCTATTTATAACATTGGTGTGAGTGCACGTATTTCCTGCTGCATGTGATAAGTTGATAAATAAATTTTTGATATGTTTATATTGTTGAAAAACAATAAGTGACCATGAGATTTTACGAGTACCCAACTCATGCATCAAAGGCTCAAGTGAATCACATTCAACTTATTGAGACTAGAAGAAAAGAAAAAAAATCATTGACATGATCATTAAGAAGCACAAGACATTCGGTTAAGAACGGTTACAAATCCTATTTACACTACATTATCAACTAATCAAGTTTTGCATGATTTATTATTTTGTAACAATATTTACATATTAACACGTAGTACTCTTATGAAATAGAACAATTGGCATAAAAAGGTACTGAATTTGTCAGGATTTTCATTTCTGTGGAACATTTTGTGTATTTACATACATTTTACAATAAGCTTTATATTAGTTATATGAGTTAACTATATGTGTTATGTATTCGTCCCAAACTATGTCCCAATCAATTGATTAATGGCATGCAGCAAAGCTTGAACCTAGCTATGTGAGCAGATGGATTATTTTGAAGGATCTGCTCAACATTTCATTGTTTAATTCGATTTTGGATTGTGGGTGCAAGCTAAATGATCATCCTCAACTTCCATCATTTTTCCAAGTAACAAATATTCTTGTAGCATAATTCCTACATGTCTTTGCTGAAAGAGCATCGGCAGTGCACCAAGCCTCCAAGACCACCCACTTAACCTTTTGGGTTGCATCAGGGCTCGCCCTTAAGCCGTATGTTTGTTTCTTTGAACAAAAAGCATTCTCACAAGTTATAAGATTTTAAATCGTTTCATACTAGCTTCCAGGAATCATATGCAATGAACTTCATAAGAAAAACAGTTGTGCGCAAAACTGAGATTGAATATCGCATAGTCTAGTACCAAAAGCGTTATTTTTTTTTTGGAACAACGGATTTTATTAAGCAAAAGACCATGTCTCCAAGCATTATTGATTGTTTTAAAAATCTTAGTTATTAGATAGGTTTTCATACAATCATAATAACAGACTAACTGTGATTCTTTTCATATCAAGCATCACTTTATGTAATAGAAAATTAGTCACAATTAATAGACATATTGAATTATTGATAGATAAACTCAAAATGAACAATTGAAGTATAACTTGAACAATAAAATTTTCATTTAATCATCATAGAAAATTCATAATCAATCTTGAATATTCCATTGTGAAACATTTAAAATCAAGAATTCTAGCACATAAACACATATATCAAAAACACAATCCAAAACACTAAGCCATTTCATCAAAAATCCTCCTGGCAAGCTGCATATCCTTCGGCATTATCATCACCCTATTTGCATGAATCACACAAAGCCGCAACAACGCTAATTTGAAACCTCAAATCCGTCTTGAAATCCTAAGCAATCTCCCTTAACCTGTGTGCAGCTTTATGTGCTTTCTTATCTCTCATTACGCAACGGTTCCTGGCCTAAACCTGTGTGCAGCCTTGGTTGCGAGCCATTGCGTGTAAAGATGTTGGTTTTTAAAGAGTATTTGTAGCTAGGGAAATATATTAGCCGAGCTGCTCGTGAGCGAGCTCAGCTAGGTAAAACCTCGATTCGAGCTCGAACTAGCTCGGTTGGTTAGGTTCACGAGCTTAAACAAACTTTTATATATAATATGTATAAATATAATATAGCTATATATCATATAATTTTTACATTTATGCTTTTAGAGAACTAAACAAACTAAATTTACTTAATAAATGAGAGCCGAGGGTGATGAGCCCTAGAAATAACTTGTGGGCATAGTGTTTAATTTTGGGGTATTAATTTGTGGCAAACATGTCATTCTATCAATTGCTAATGGTCCTCGAGTTACGGTCGATCGGTGCTTATTCTGAGGGTTAATCATGGTCAAAGCATAAATGGTTTAAAGTTCCAAGAAGCTCATTTTGTCAAGCATTTCTCATTTCTATTGATGAGTCATTTATAGCCGTTAGAGGGGTCTTTATGTATCTTAATCTCCTATTTAATAAGTCCCCTAATCTAGGGTTAGATACACCTGTGTGTGCAGTCATTTGTCTTACACTCTCTTCTTTCTGATCATTATACTGATCTTGTTTCCTTCTTGTAATAGTTTGGTTATTGTCTCATTGACATTAACCTAACCTAGTAACACTTTGGATACTATTGTCGGTTTAATCTAAGCCGACTATTGAGGCTTAGGTTTGAATAAAGTATTGTTGTTGCCGATACTTTCGTACATGGTATCAGAGCTTCAGGCTCATAATCATTATTGATTCACCATCCAAGGGTTTCTTTATTGAAACTTGGGGACATCTCTTCAGCAACAAGTTGGTGGTTTGGGGTTATTGCTACTGGCATAATCTTTGTTCTTTCCGCTGCATATTGCTCTGAAAGTCTAAGTCTAATCTCTCCTTCAAACATACAGTACTTAAGTCTTTGTGGGTGCAAACGGGTAGACTAACATCTTGATCCGCCACATCCGAGTGGTATGAATACCGCTCTGGTTTACCCCATCCATGACTTGGTGCTTGTTGTTTCTTAATTACAAAGTCTTATTTACTTCTTTATTTTATAATCGCCTTTTGTTATCTTTGTATGTGATTATTTGTCTGTCTCATTATTTGCATTATGGTTGTTGGTAATGATAATACTAGTGGTGGTGGTGGTTCTTCCACTGAGAAAAGCTTATCCTTTGGTGATGCTTTGTACTTACACCCCAATAACACCAATGGTACTCCCATTATTTCTATCAAACTCACTGGCACTGAAAATTATAAAATATGGAATATGGCCATGACCTTTGCCTTAAGGAATCATAATAAGTTAGGGTTTATTGATGGTACGTGCATAAGAGATGACTCAAACCCTAGTCTTGCTAATCAATGGGATACTTGTAACTCGTTGTGGTTACACGGATTTTTAATTCTCTCATCTGAATTATTTGATGGTGCTATCTATGCTAAAAGCGCTTATGAAATGTGGAATGATTTTAAAAATACTTATGATAAGGTTGATGGTTCACTATTTTAATTTGCATAAAAATATAAACTCTTAGTCAAAGTGGGTCTTCTCTCGATTATTACAACAACCTTAACTCTCTATAGAAACAATTTGATTGTATGATTAGCTAGCCCCCATGCACTTGTGAGGATGCAAAACATTTTGAAAAACACAATCAGCTAATCAAATTAATGCAATTTCTTATGGGTCTTGATGACACTTATGTTCCTATCAGAAGTAATATTTTAACCAGAGACCCTTTGCCTAATGTCAAAACTGCTTTCTCTGTTGTCTATGGAGAAGAATCTCACAGAAATGTGTCATCTGGGAATAGTTCTGCTAAACGCAATGCCACTGCTTTTTCTGCAAAAACTCTTGATAGTGGAAAATTTTTTGATAATAAAAGAGGATCTAAAAACAACAATTTTAGTAAAGGTTCTGGCTTTAATGCTGGCAACAGATCTAATAACAGAGGACCAAACATGAATCTCAAATGTACTAACTGCAAAAAACCTGGTCACAGTGTTGATAGATGTTATGATCTTGTTGGCTATCCCGCTGGATATGTCAAAAGGAACTTTAATGCTAAACACATCGTGATAACAATGTTTCCACCGATACTAATCATGTCACGCGATAATAGAGCTAGCAACTCTCCTGTCTCTTTGTCTAATGAATGCTCTCCGGACTTATGAGTCTTTTAATGACAACAATGTGTCTTCTCGCTAATGCCAACATGGCGGTAAAAATCTTCGTGAACTTTGTTTAATGGCGTGTCAAGTTTAACATAAACTTGACAAATTTTTAACAACAACACAAAACCTTATCTCGAAACATGATGGTATGTAAAAACCTTATCTTCGTGAACTTGGTTGGATTGTTGACTACGGTGCAAATCAAGACATGATCGTGTTCTGCAAAATTTTTAATTAATGTCGTTGACATTTCAAATCTTGGTCGAACTGTTGACATCCCAATGGTACTCGTGCATTAATTACTAAAATTGGTGATTTAAAGGTTAATAATGACCTAACTCTTTTTGATGTTCGGTTGTTCCGAGTACAATGTCGGTTCTTTGTCTGTTCATAAGATTGCTAGAGACAATAAGATGTTTGTTGGGTTTAATGAATCTAACGCTATATCTGATTTACATCAAAAAGGATTGTGGGGATTAGTAAACAATGCAATGGGTTATATATGTTTGATATTGATTCTACATGTAAGATTACTTCTAATAAGCGCATTTACATGCGTCATGTTTCTAGAAATCTCGGCATCAAAGGCTTGGTCATCCTCCGACCAAGTCCTACATATCTTAAACCCACTCTTAAACTTGATAGTACATCCGAATCGACCATCTTTGTGATACTTGCAATAAAGCTAAACAAACCGGGGAACCATTCCTCTAAGTGAACACAAGTCAACTAAAATTGGTCAACTTGTTCATCTAGATGTATGGGGACCATATAAAGTCACTAGCGAGATGGTTACAAATATTTTTAACCATTGTGGATGACTATTCTAGGTCATTTGGGTTTATATGCTTAAGTGAAAGGATGATGTTTATGTTTCCATTGTTAACTTTACTCATATGCTATCAAATCAATTTGAACACAATGTTAAGATATTGAGTGATAATGGGATGTAATTTGTCAATAACAAACTTCAACACTTCTTTCATTAAAATGGAATTTTACATCAAACCTCTTGTGTTTATACACCACAACAAAATGGTATTGCGAGAAAGGAAACATAGGCATCCCTTAATGTGGCTAGATCCCTTATGTTTCGTGGGGAATTACCTCTATATCTTTGCACGAATGTGTTCTAACTGCGCTTATGTCATAAACAGTTACCTCTTCAGTGTTGTCTAGCAAGTCTCCCTTCTCCCTGTGTATGGGCATGACCTTCACTCTCTCTCCTTAGAGTCTTTGGTCGCTTATGCTATGCCACCATTCTCAACATCTCGATAAATTTGGTAGCAGTCCGAGAAAAGTGTCTTTATTGGCTATTCAAATGAGAAAAAGGTTATAAACTTTTGAGCTTAGAAACAAAAATATCTTTTATTCGAGATGTCAAATTTATGAAATTGTTTTTCCTTCAAAATGAAAAATACTTTGTCAAAACCTTTTGTTGAAACTTATGTGCCTAAAGATTTAAGTCACAAAATTTCTTTGACTCACAAATAAGTCTCAATGATGAAGGAGAGTGGCATCCTATGATGATGGCATAGTGTTGAGTCATCCTACTAGGGATGATGAACCTATTGCAACATCTATAGATGATAATACACACCCCGAGGGCACCATATCACATGAATCACATCCTGGCGATGCATCTTCCGATTCTGATACATCATCCGATTCAAATCGAACTCGAACAAGAAAGAGGCTTGCCAACATCGCTTCTTTGCTAGAAGGTCGACCGAGTTTCTAAGTTGCCCAAGAATCTTAATGACTTTATTGTAGAAGGAAAGTCAAATATGGTGTTGAAAAGGTTGTTAATTACTCTAACCTTAACAAAGAAAATTAATGCTTTGCTTCTAGTCTTAATAAAAGTATTGAACCTACATTATGAAGAAGCTATCCTTGATAGTAATTGGGTTGATGCTATGAACTCGAAATTGAGGCCTTAAATGAAAATCATGCTTGGGATATAATCGATCTACCTCTAATAGAACTCCCATTGGCTACAAATGGATCTTTAAAATCAAATATAAAGCCAATGGTGAAGTTGATAGATACAAGGCTAGATTAGTTGTTAAAGGTTATAACCAAAGGGAAGGAATGGACTATGATGAAACTTTTTCTCCTGTTGTGAAAATGTCCATTGTTAGATGTCTTATTGCCTTAGCTGTGAAAAACAAATGGCCTCTTTTCTAACTTGATGTTAACAATGCTTTCTTGTATGGAGATTTTGATGAGGATATCTATATGACCATCCCTAAGGGGTTCTGTAATGAGAACAATAAAAATAAAGTTTGCAAACTTGTCAAGTCTCTATATGGCCTAAAACAAGCTCTCAGAAAATGGAATGAAAAACTTGTTAGTGTTTTAAAGGAAAATAACTTTGTTCAATCATCAATGATCATTTTTGTTCACCAAAGCAGAGAATAACAAGTTTATTGCTCGCTTGTTTATGTGGATGATATTGTCCTTATCGAAAGCTGTATTGAATAGATAAACCTATTCAAAGAGTTTCTAAAATCAAAATTTCATATCAAAAACTTGGGAAACTTAAAATATTTTCTTGGCATTGAGGTTTTAAAACTGGAATGACATATGTCTCACCCAAAGAAAATCATGTCTTGAACTCCTCAAAGAAATTGGTCTTCTTGGGTGCAAAAACTGTGTCCACCCTATGGAACCCAACTCTGTCCTTCCATACATTCCCAGTCACGATGATCCCTTACTTGTCAACATCACTAGTTATCGAAGTTACTTGGGAAACTTATCTATCTCACCCATACAAGACCGACATCTCATACTCGGTTCATTGTGCGGCACAATATATGCATTCTCCTTTGAAATCTCATCTAGAATGTGCCTCAATGTTCGAGATATCTAAAAGGAGCTCCAGGAAAAGGTCTAAGGTACAATTTCAAAGAACTCGAAAATCATCTTGAAGGATATAGTGATGCAGATTGGGCGAATGCAAGAAAACCAGAAATCATCGCGAGGTTATTGTGTTTTCTTTAATGATTGTTTGATCTCATGGAAAAGTAAAACAAACACTCTTTCAAAATCTTCCACGAGCGAGTATAGATCTATGTCTACTATCGCTGTGAAATCATTTGATTCAAAAATCTTAAAAGATCTAAAAGTTGATATCAATCTCCCGTTAATCTTTTTGTGACAACAAATTTGCTTTACAACAACTTTGTCATTAATCCTGTTTTCCATGAAAGATCAAAACACTTTGAAATTGATGTTCACTTCATCGTGGAAAAAAAATTGCAAGAGGTGTTATAAGTGCCAAAAGATTGGCTCTTCAAACCAAACTGCAGACATTCTTACTAAAACCTCCTGCTTATCAAGATAAATTCTTGTGTGAAAATTGATATTGTTTGATATGTTTGCTTATCGAGTTAAGGGGAATGTTAAATTTTGGGGTATTAATCTGGCAAACATGTCATTCTATCAATCTTAATGGTCTTCAAGTTATGGTGGTGCGAGCTTATTATGAGGGGTTAATCATGGACAAAGCATAAATGGTTTAAAGTTCCAAAGCTCATTTCTCACAAGCATTTCTCATTCTGCGATGAGTCATTTATACCGTTAGAGGTCTTTATGTATCTTAATCTCCTATTTAATAAGTCCGTAATCTAGGGTTATATACACCACATGTGTGCGATCATTTGTCTTACACTCTTCTTTACGATCATTATATCGATCTTGTTTCCTTCTTGTAATAGTTTGGTTATTATCTCATCGACATTAACTTAACCTCAGAACACTTTGGACACTATTGTTGGTTTAATCCAAGGCATTATCGGCGCAGGTTTGAATAAAGTATTGTTGTTGCTGATACTTTCGTACACATAGCTCGAGCTCATAAAAGATGTCATTGAAACAAGGCCTGAAACAATTTGAGTTCAAGATCGAGCTTTTCTTTAGTATTGTCGAGCCCGGGCTCGACTCAGCTCCGTTTAACGACGAGAAAATGTTTAAAATTTCGTGGATCTTTTTGGTGATTGAATGTGGATCGTTGGATTGGAAAAAATGGACTGTTCGATGAGAGTGTGGATTGTGATCTGTATGATGTGGCTTTGACCAAAATTAATTCAAACTTGTTTAAGGACTACTTTTATCGGGAACAACTCTATAAGTCTCGACATAAAAGTTACAAACACAAAAAGGGCTCAAGGTATGGACATGTGGTCCAGCAGTGGTCCATTAACCACATTTGCAATACAAGAAATGCCGCTATGATTTTCGGTGTGGTCCTGTCGACGTGATGAAAACCATGCCGAGAATTCTGTAAATGAGATATATTCTTTTGTCGAATGTGTGTGTTTAGATTATGTAAAAAACAAATTAAACGTCTACTAGCGCAGGTGACGACTTTATACCGTCAATTTGTGAGTGTAATTTTTCTTTTTATTTATATATAGGTGTGGAGTAAAAGAGAGTAATG
The DNA here is from genome assembly GCA_022545495.1 of Chrysanthemum lavandulifolium. Lineage (NCBI taxonomy): Eukaryota > Viridiplantae > Streptophyta > Magnoliopsida > Asterales > Asteraceae > Chrysanthemum > Chrysanthemum lavandulifolium. The sequence continues at coordinate 44,014,460 of CM040240.1, read as the reverse complement.
AAGTTAGTGGTTTAAAAAAAAAATTGAACGCCAAAGTTAGTGGTTTCAATTATCACTAAGTATTTACAATTTAATAAATTACATTTTATTTTATAAGTAGGGATATTTTGGTCTAACAACATTACTCAATTTTAAGTTAAAAGCAAATGTATTTATACTTTATGGGAATATATTAACCGTGATATTTTATAATTAATCGGCCATGATATCAGTCTTATTTGTGAGTCCCCTACCATTTTGTGGGTCTAAGTTATTTTCTGGTCGCAGTTCGATGTGTATTGTTATTTTAATGGAGAATTGTAGCCAGGTTGGCTACAAAATTATAACAACATATCCCATATTTTATATGTACTATAAATAATAAAACTTTATCGATAAGAGCATGTATAAACATAACGGCATAACGCCGTTTTTATGCTAATAACGCCGTTATTGGCGTTACTCTGATGGAGGGTTTGTGAAATGACGCCGTTAGTCCCTGCACGTTGGGTTAGTAAAGCCTTTTTTTTTTTTTTTTTTTTTTTTTTTACGCCCTAAATGAGGGTTGTTTTTAAATTATTGTGAATGCTATTGATGTTATTGTTGTGGGTGTTTTTTTGGGGATTTAAGGTGAAATGTTAAAGCTGATGTGACGCTGACGTGGACGGTGTTATTGGTGTTATGGTGTTACTATTGTGCATGCTCTAAAGGAACTTTAATCATGTTTTGAAGAAAAAAGGAAAATAAAAAATAATGTGAGCCTCAATTTTCAGTGTCATGACTGCTGATGAATGTGGTTCTTTATCGTTTTTTGATTTGGTGCTGGTGTGTTACTGTTTTTCATTGTGGTTCTTGTGACCACAACTAGAGCTCTAACAATAATATCGAAAAAATCAACGATACATTTATAATGTGGTTTATATCTTGTGTTCAATGGTCATGGCTTAACTCGGAGAACATTTAATTATCTAATGAGATACCAGTTTGCGATTAAAATGAAAGTTGTTTAACAAGAGAAGAATCCCTCCTAAAATCCAAGTATCACAAATGGAGACTCCATACAAGCCAAGTCCACTGAATCCAAATTGTGTGTGACCTCAGCCGAGACATTTATGGCTCCTTTGGAATCTCGCCTGTGTAGCGACGACAAGGTCCTACCGTGAACAATCAGTCTTCACAGGTCCAAAACTCAACAGATCGAGTAGACCTCTCCAAGTTTCAGCGGGATTGAAAATACATTTAAGGAAAAGCATATGTTAAAATTCAAGAGATGTATTTATCGAAGGTGGTTGGGTTTTGTAAATGAAACTCACAATGCTTATATTCCCTAAAGTTTATCGTGTATATGTAGTTTCGGTTAAATCATACACAATTACACATCACACTAATGCATAATAAACTTACTTTTTCCAGAAAAGTATAAATCGTTTAGGGCATGACCTCTTAGTTTAAAGGGCAAATGATAAAAAAAAAGTATCAGAATTGCCACCATTTGCTCTTGTGGGTATCAAACAAATTTTTTTGCTTTTGTGGGTACTATACTTTCAAATTCATCCTCTTTAGGGTACTATGTGACACTTTTGCCATTCGGGAAAAAAAATTTTCTATAAGTTAAGAGGGGCAAAATGTCTAAAATTTCAAAATCCTTAAAGAGGATGAATTTGAAAGATAGAATCAAAAAAAAAAATTGTTCACACCCATAAAGCAAATAATTGTCAAGTATAATACTTTTTTTTATCATTCGCCTAATTAAAATAGTACAATAACACTAATTCCTCAACGTATTGGTATACTATTATCTATATAGCCCTTTGGCGGTATAATGAATTGTGAACAATTTTTAGTTTTGCAATAAGAAATACGAGTAGGCTGTTAACAAATAGTTAATCCATGACCAATGAATCTTGTTTGTAAAATTTGAATATCCAGTTGTTGTGGTCTTTACCGTCTCAAATATGCGGAGAGGATATGTTAAAAACATCACTTCATAAGAAAAAATTCTTTTCGCGTAAATCTTGGAAAATTTTCAATTTTTTCAACAATAAAGAAATTGAGGAATGAAAATCTCTAAGATTTATTTTAAATTCATTTAATGTTATTCAATTGTTAAACAAGATAAGTGATTAACAGCCCAAAATGAGAAAAAAAGAAAAAGGAAAAGTTTATGAACAAAAATATTTATCACCATCTTTTCTAATTCTTTTTTAGCGATTCATGTTCATTTTGATCTCATATTAATCGTGATTTTTTTTTTAACAAATCTCTTCTAATATGTTCGTAAAAAGATACATTTCATACTGTTGGTTATTATCTCTACAATTTTTAGACCCCTTAAGATACTATCTACATAATATAATAGCTGCCAATTTAAAATGTTGCAAAAGTCAAACAGAGTCCGTCAGGCCCAAATCTGATTGAGCTTAAATCCATAACGTAGAAAAGCCTGATTGAATTAACAAAATTTAGCCGGTTTACTTATATGAAAAACTTCACCAAAGGGGTGTTCATTGGTTCGGTAATCGGATTATTCGGTTTATTCCGTTCGGTTAATTTAGTTAATTCTTTTATTTAGGTGAAACCGAAACTCGAACCAAACCAAAATTTAGCCGAACCGAAACCGAACCACATAACCTGAATTACTTAAATTTAATTAATTGTTTATTTAAATATATAGATTTTTAGCCCTAAAAAATTCAAACTTAAAAAATCTTATATTTATAATGTGAAAGAGTTTTTATTTTTTATATACATATATAAAAAATATATGTATTTATGTGAAATCGGTTTTCAGTTTTCGGTTCGGTTCGTTTCTCATTTCGTCAAAATCATATCCAAACCAAAAACTGAATACATAATTTGGTTAAGTTCAATTTTGGAAAATGCGGTTCGGTTACAAATTCGGTTCGATTTTTTTTTGTTTGTCTTCGGTTTCGTTTTTAGTTCTTGTGGGGTTCATCCGTGCCACACCCCAAAATATAGCAAGAGAATTATAGTGAGGGATGACTTCATAACTCAAAGCAAGGTATGACATATTAAAGAAGTATTAATTGCATTCCACACAAAATATGGTCAAAGTCACAATAATCCCACAAGTCGGGATAAGTACAAGCCACAATACATAAGTGCACAAAGTAACGAAGTCTCAAGAAAACACTAAAATGCATAACTCCACAAGAACACAACCCATGAGGGTCTTGTCTAAAGTCCTACTAAATCAGGCTAGAACTCAACCTCTTAAAAAACCTCATTTTTACCACCTGAAAATAGATACTCGAAAACGTTAACATAAAGTTGGTGAACTCGTAGGTTTAACAATTAAACCACGAAGCTGTTAATAATATAGCGTAGAATAATAGTGAGCAAGATATACAAATGTAAGTACTTAATGAAACTGCAATGCCTGCGACAACTGAACCTACCAAGGTTGCTAAATAAAGATTGCTAACAATGGGAGAACTACCCCGATAGTACTATCAAATGTTTCGGCTCCAACATAGAGTTAAACAGTTCGCATAAATGAACACACATATGATGAAACCACACAACAAGGCACATGTTGCAATCAAAATACACATATTGTCCAAAAACATGAAAACAGTATAGCCCATCATGAAAACAATTAAAAATCATTTGAGTATCATTTTTCTCCAAAGAAAACATAATAAAAAAGGGGCTCTGAAAACTCACCTCAAGCAATCAAGTAATAAAGTACTAGAAATGTGCACGGAAAGCGATGCTCAAAACTTATCCGCAACCTAATTAAATAATATGGCTCTTTAGGTTACGCAATGAAGTGAAATAACGTGAATGCTAGTTTTATAAACACTATATCACCCGTACATGTTTACAAGCGAGTTCTATAAGTGAAATATACTTTACATCGAAGTTAGCTATGTATTTCCATATGTAAATACTTCATATAAAGTTTACATATGACCATCTTTAATAAATCGTAGTTGGTTAGCTATTTAACATTCTAGAACACTTCGGCTCATATATTTTGGCTGAAAAATGACTTTAAAAGTTCCCGATCAGCTCATATTTACTAATAAAGTAAAAGCTCTCAATTTTATTAAAATTGTAGTTTTCAGTCCAAACTTTAACACATCGTAAGTTATTAGTTTTATGTCCGTTTCGGACGTATAATATATCAATGGAAAGGTATTCAAATATAATTTCACAATATTTAAAATTTCGGTTACCCAGCCCGACTTTAACAGTCCGGTTTGCCTCAGGAACCGTGCCAACAAGTATTGTGCAATTTTCCGTAAAAATCAAATAGTTTTCGTCAAAACGACCGTTGTAACTTCTTCGTTATAACTCCGTTTTTAGTGAATAATAAATCCACGTAAAGGTATTTAAGTGTATTTTTTAAGTCCCGGGCCCTTGTTTTGCCAACCCGAGTCCTAAGGCTCGTTTTATGTCAAAAACCATTTTTAACAGCAACATTGTGTATAAAGAAATATACCCAATTGATTTCCAACAATTGTAACACAATACCAATCCTAATCCCTTTCACCAACTTCTTTAATAATATCAGTAAATACATAATAACATGAATTAATAAGTAAATAATTCAAGATTCATAGTAATTAGCACAAGTATATAATTATATGTATATGTTTACTTTTAATTTATCAAATTTTATTACAAACTTGTAATAAAGTCTAATAATTTTTGTGAGGTCTTAAAATTATTAAAAGAGCATATTTTTATGAAATATTCACTAGTGTGTTTAGAAACCATTTTGCATACAAACATTATGTGGTGATATCTTTGAATGTAATTGATGTTAAAATCAATTATAAATATGTATGTTGAGTAGATAGAAAGTAGAAAAAAAATACGTGAATGAGTTTTGTACCCCTTGAGGTATGTGAGTGATGGTTAATGATCAAGAACACTAATAACAAAATAAAACTCCAATAAACTTCCAAATACTTAACCCTTAACCTATAAGCTTCCAAATAAGCTATGTATACATTAAAAACCAAAATCTTTTCTTCTTCCTTACTTCCTTATTTTGGCTGAATTTTAGTGATTAAAATAGGAGGTATTTGTGTGTTTTTATTGTAATAAGTGAATGAAAGATGTAACTAATTCTTTATATACTCAAACCCTAAAACTTTTACACACTAGATTTAGGTTAAAAATAAAAGTAGGTGTGTTTGTGTTGCTTTTCGGTCGAAAAAAGGGGAAAAAAAAGGGCAAAAGACTCTTTGGTCTCCAAGGTTTGGACAATTTTATAACATGTGTTTTGTGTTGGTAAAGTAGGATAAAAATATATAATTAAGCTTGGAGCCCAAGTTCTAGTTAGGGTAGGAAAAAGAGAAGTTTTATAAAACTTTTGTTAAAAATGTATTAGTGTATGTATAAGTATGTATAGGGTAAGCTATGCATGCATGAAAATGCAAAAGTCCGTGTTTACGTAACCTACATACATATTTTAAAACCATAATTGTATAAATGACAAAGCGTGATTGTAATAGTAATAGTATGCCAAAATATGTAGACTAAGTTTAGTCTAAAGTTGTTGTGCACAAATATTTTTTCCGTGTTTAGGCGATTTAACTAAATAGTTATCGTAAAAGTGATTGTATGAACTTTCAAAATAAATAAATTTTGATTTTGAGGTTAAAATTGCAGGTTGTTATACCATATATATATATATATATATATATATATATATATATATATATATATATATATATATATATATATATATATAGTGTAGGGTTATTTTCGAACCGAGAAAAGGTCGAGAAGCTGAGAACCGATCTGAACCATCTATTTTTTGATCAATGGTTAAAAGCAATGGTGGCATAATGGTAAATAAATTGAACTTGTTGTGGTAGAATTTAAATTGTTTATGGGCAAATATGGAATTCCATAAATATTATTAAGAAAAGAAGAAAAAGAAAAAAAAATATATCCGTGACTTTAGGATCAGTTACAACTCCTTGCACAAATCAAAATCTTCCTTCCTCTCACACACAAAAAAAACCTAGCAGCCTCCATTGAAGTTTTTGTTACCATCACAAAACCTAGCCGCCCACCCCCTCTCTTCTTCATGATCTTGTTTCACCATCTCGATTTAAATATCGGATTTAACACTAGTAGCACAAGACAAGTCCGGTTCCAATCACAAAAAGCGCATTATCATCTTTATCGGCAAAAATGGCGAAAACAAAACCATCAATGCTTGAAAAGAAGTCAATCACTCGTGTCATCTTGACAAGGACGATCTTTGCTTGGTCATATATGTTATTTATTTTTTAAGAAAGAATTGGGATGTTGGTGGCATGTTGATGTGGTTCCATTTGTTGAGTTGTTTGTGATGATGATGTAGGGTAGGTATGAAAATCGAAAAAGCCCAAACAAACCGAGTGACCGAGTATACCATTCAATAGAACATGTAAGTTATGGAACTTCTATTGTTTAAGTTTCTAGTGTAGTTGTTTAAGTTGCACATGTTTCCCATTTTATGCCGATTTTGACAAGTTCTTTGTAAGTGATGTGAATGCGGGTTATTTTATATTGTTCTTTGTAAGTTATATTTGACAAGTTGTTGTAAGTGATAATTTCTTTGTAAGTGATAATTTCTTTGTAATTTATATTTGACAAGTTCTTGTAAGTGATAATTTATTTTATATTGTTGATGTAAGTTATATTGTTGCCGATTTTGACAAGTTCTGTAAGTGATAATTTATATTTGACAAGTTCTTTGTAAGTGATGTGAATCTCTATTGAGTTCTAATGTTTACTTAAGAAAGTTCTTGTCATAGTGCTTGCTTAAGATGTCTATGCAGGTTATTTTATATTGTTAAAAATTTTATTCTGACTTCAACAATTGTATTTTTGTTTAATAAAGTTTATGATTTTGCCTTATCTTGCTCTACTTCCTTATTTTCTAGGTGATGGCAAAACTTGAGGGAGCGCATATGTGTTTTTACAGTTTGTGGTGAATTTGATGTCTTCAGTGCATATGTGTTTTTATAGTTTTCGGAGTTTTAAATGTATTGAAAGTGCACTTGTGTCATTTATATGATATAGACAATGATTGTGCATTTGTATTATGTTAGTTGTTATGATTGGAAAATTCCTCTCTAGTTGTTTAGATTTTTCATATATGTTTGCTATTTGTTTTATGATATAAATAATAATTTTTATGTTTCGGTTATTGAATATGTTTGATAAAGATGGGGATAATGACCAATATAGGAAGTGCACACGTGTCTTGAAGAAACATATACCTTCTAAAGATAATTTGATTGTGATAAAGATGTAAAGACATATGTGCACATTGGCGAATCGAATACATGTACATACAAAGATCACGAGAGTCTCTTATTGCGTTAATTATTATTAGTGCACACATGTATAATCGATATATTGTACTTGCATTTTTTAGACATATGTATAATGTTTATGTTATTGAATTTCGGTTTTTAATATTAAAGAATTTGTAGCTAAAACATATGTACAATTATCTTCTTAAGAAAACACATATGCATCGCATACTTTTAAAAACATAAATATTTAAAAAACACACATGCACCTTGACTTATATGAAAAACACATATGCATCTTACTTTTGAAATCATGAAAAAAAATTCAAAAAAAAAAAAAAAAAAAAAAAAAAACCCTAAAATTTAGGAACTAAAAAACGTTTTTTATTAAAAAATCAAAAGAAAATAAAATGTACTTTTACTATTATGCCCTTTTGAATTAAATAATAAAATTAAATATCCAAAAAAATCGATTGGTTGATCTTGGTTCTCATGATTCTCGACCTTTTCTTGGTTACGAAAAGAACCCTTCCCTATATATATATATATATATATATATATATATATATATATATATATATATATATATATATATATATATATATATATATATATATATATATATATATATATATATATATATATATATATATATATATATATATTTGCATTGTTTTTATAAGTTGTGTAAAACTTTTGGGAGCGAGAACCCTAACCGGTTTTGGAGTACCTTTAGGTGCTCTTTACCTCATGAACTCATATATATCACTAAGATATGTTATTCAATTAACCATTCAATTATGTTTATCATTAGTTGCTTGAATATGTTGATTTCTTTTTCTATATATGCCATCCTAGGCTAAATAACTTGTTTATCTAGGATTGCATGAATTTTGTTAGTGTAATGATTACTCCTATTGTCTCATGTTGATGTATGTGTTCGTTAGAAGTAAAAACACAGTTAGATTCCGACCTAGCTTGAACATTGACTAAAATGACTAATTAAAACTTAGAATTAAGTGTCTAATTGGATTGGATATTTAAAGCGTACATTGGTTATTCTCGACTAATTAGGCTATTTCATAGGCGATGTGGACCGACCAGACACAATTGGTAATAAGGAATATACCCATTTCCTTAAACAAGGCGTGACAATTCAATATGATTAATTAGATTACTAATAAAGAGTACACATTAAATAAATCGCATTTTCCATATATAAGTTTACACCAAAATTTACTTTTCTTGTTATTTTACTTGTATCTAGGTTAATATTAGCTTAAAACAAATCTCCTGAATATTCGATTTTCACTTGCTTTTAATTAAATATAATAATATAAAAAATAATCGTCTCCCGCCTTTAGATCAAATTATCATACATCTTGAACCCACCTCACTATTCTCCTTGAGAACGATCTTCCCATGTTCTTGTCTATACTACACTACAACGGCTAGGTGCATTGGCTAAGGAGTTGTAAAACATAGGGGTTGCAACCGCCGCATCAATAATGATTTCTTATATGGTGATCTATGTGAAGATGTTTATATGACTATGCCTTTAAGGTTTGATAATAACGATCAAACTCATGTTTGTAAACTGAATAAATCATTGTCTCGCTTAAAGCAAGACCCAAGACAGTTGAATGAAAAATTAACTCATGCCTTGGTTGAGCATGGCTTTAAACAAACCAAAAAAAAAATATTCATTGTACATCAAGCACTTTGGTAATGTTTTTGTTGCTCTGTTGGTTTATGTGGATGATATAGTGATAATCATCAAACCGATATTTATTCTTTTAAATCCTTTTTAGCAGTAAGTTCCTGATAAAAGATCGGGAATTGTTGAAATACTCTTTGGGTATTGAGATTTTGGAAAATGAGAAAAGTGTTTATATGACTAAAAAAAATACTGTTTGTAGTTGTTGCATGAGTTTTGATTGCCATCAGCCAAAGTTGTAGCTACTCATTTACTAGAAAATTGTGTTTTAAGTTTTTAAAGAAATTGAAGATGACAAGATTTTGAAAAATATGGGTAAATTTCAAAAAATTAGGTATAAACATATATATTTGACCCATACAAGGCTAGATATATCGTATGTTATGCATTGTCTCAACCAATATATGCATTCACCATTGCAGTCTCATTTAATAAATGCAATAAGAGTTTTGAGGCATCTAAAAAATGTCCTAGGCACTAGAATTCAAGTTTTTAACAAAAGTGATAAAAAAAATTAAAGTTTTCACAGATTATGATTGGACAAAGTGTCCTAAAACAAGGAAACCAATATCTATATTCTATGTGTTTTTTTGGTAACACTCTTGTTTAATGTAAAAGTAAGAAATAAGCATATATTTCTAGATCATATGCTGAGATAGACTATAGATGCATAACATCTCCAGCATGTGAAACTGTTAGGATTTTAAACCTGTCACAAAGTTTAAAATTAAGTAGTTTGTATCATGTGAGTTTGCTTTGTGACAACAATTCAACAATTCAAATTGCTGCAAACCATGTTTTTCATGAAAAACAAAGCATTTTAAGCTTGATGCTCATTTTGTAAGAGGTAAAGTTCCAACTAGAATTATTAAGACAAATAAAGCTCATACTCTTGATCAAATAGCAAATGTGTTTACAAAAGCTCTTGGAAGTAGTCATCACAATATGTTGTGGAGAAAGTTATTATTTTCAAATACGTTTTCAAGATGATTTCAAGCATTTGGCTATTTTCAGTTTTAGAGAGGGTGTTGGATAAAAATGTAAAAAAAATCAAATATCTTTTTTGTATTTGTTTCTTGTGTTTTGAATATTGCAGGGATTGGAACTGTCAATAAAGGAAAGATGCAAGTTTAGTTCCAAATGTGAAGAGTTCTAAAGTACAAGGGCTAACGTGAAAGATGTCTGGGCTATAAAAGGATTTGTTATGTTTATGGTTTCTCATCACTTTACAAATGCCTGTGTTATTCTCTTGTCTTCTCTCTCTGATCATCTTTGATCTCTGGTGCTTCTGATTAACAAAATTATTGAGTGTTGAGTGATTGTTGTAGCGATTGACTGCATCCTTCAAAGGGGACAATCTTTTCTTTCTTTGTATGTTTGATTGCACCAGTTTTAGGACAATCTTCTGTTAGGATTCCTAATAACAGTAATGGGTGATTGGTTGAGTGATCTTTCATAGGATTCATAATAATAGTAATGGGTGATTGGTTGAGTGATCTTTGATGTTTTGTGATTGTTGATATCATTTTTATAATGTGGTATACATATTATGATATGGTTATAAGGTGAATAATATTAACTGGAACTAGTTGTCATCAACAAAACATAAACCATAAATTTGCCTACACTTTATAAAGGGCTCAATAAGCTACTCAGGGTGACCTTTTAGAAAAAGTTTGTGACTAACAATAATTTAAGTTTCACACCTACTAGATACAAATAAGTTTCAAGTAATTATACCAACTTTGTTAAAATGAAATACTTTACTCGATTTCAGTGTATGTGACACTAAGTTTAAACCTCATAGATTAGACTGTTCAAAAAGTTTCGAAATAACAAGGTTTTCGGTGATTTAAAGATGAAGAGGAGTACGATCTTTGATCTTATAGTGTCTAATGCGTTTGAGTGGTGTTCGTCTAGAAGTAAAGTTTGTTCTAAAAACTGAACATTGTGGCTTCAAAACCCAATGCTTTATATTATGTAATTTTGAATCTAGCTCCTTGCTAGTTTAATAAATTTAGTTGTTCAAAAAAAAAAAAAAAAAAATTGATTTATATTTGAAGGTATTTGATCTTTTCAGGTGATATCAAAACATAGTAAACCCATCTACACAAGTAATATTCAAAGTTTAAACGATGGCTATATTAGACCCACTGATTGAAGCAGCCAGAAGTAAAACACATACGTATATTATTATTTTTAATTTATACACTTTTGACCTTTTAATACTCTAGACGTTCACTTTTTTTTTTTTTTTTTTTTTTTTTTTTTTAATAACAAATTGACAATTGGTGTTGGCTCAATTACAGCTCAAGTAATTGCAAATTGCACTTGTTATATATGTACACTAATGGACCTTGCATAGTTGCATTAAATAAAGCAGATTAAAGTGTATAGTATATCTATTTATACTGTTATACATAAACACATACAGCTATAGTATCTCTTATTTGGATACTCGATTTCTATCATCCAGAGTAAAAAACAGATACCATGTATACTTTCAAATCCCATGGTGGAACCTAAAATATTCATATAAATATGGTCTTGGCTAAGAATGATTAACTCTTATTTGCTTGTGTTAGTTGCTTCTAACGCTTGATGTTTTACAAGTAATTTTCGCTAAAAGTCTTCAGAAAAGATTTTGCTGCAATGAGACAACGTAACTGATCATCTAAATAACTTTAATGAAATAATGAGAAGTCATCAGAGATGCTCTTAGGTGGTAGTTTTTCTAGTCTTTGTTTGAAGAACAAAACTAACTAATAAATTCTTATGTTTGGTGTTTTAAGGTGTACATTATTTGGTTTTCTATGTAGTTGTCTCCAAGCTTTATTTTAGGCTGTCTTGGAGGTGGATTTGTTTCTTTGTGTTTGGTATTTGTATCATATGACTTTTTGCTAGTTTACTTTTAACGCAAATTTGCCGTTGAAAACAATCTATAAAACGTTAATATTTTAGGAATATATTTTTAATGTTTCCAAGATATTATTCATTTACGGGTAAGCTAACTTGAGCATATTTGCAAACGTTACACAACCATGGTACACAACACATGTTATAGCAACATATCTCCATGCTACAGAAGTTTTCATATTCATTTGTTTCAACTTATTGATCATATCCACTCTTTTTCTTCGAATTTCCGATCTTCTTGGACAATTCTTGATCATTTCAATATAAGTTTGCATGTCGTGAACGCATAGAATGTCTTCAATATTGAAGAATGCCATCAAATTCATGCCATTTTTCACTCTAGGATCTATCATGATATCAGATATCATCTTGTTGGTCTCATCTTCATCTGTCTTTAGACGATCTAGAACCAATTCAATACCGACATGAGCATAGCACGTATGCCTCCAAACTGTAAATGTCTCATTGAATATAACCCCTGGAAGTTTTGTTACAGGATCGTTTGCATTAACGATTCTAAGAACTTTTACGCCCAACTCCTCACACCTTTCTTTGAAACGAACGTTGCCAACCCTTGGTCCTGCGAATGAGAAAACAGTTAATGGGACCGTGTGTTGTTTTATACGGACTTCAGCTATGTCATACGCGAGTAGCAAAGCTAGTGAACTGCCCATGCTATGTCCGACTAATGTTATACTTAGTTCTTCGTGTTTATGCTTTTTTAGAAGTCGAGAAACTTCAGAAAGAAGTTGTTCCCGACAACTACCGAGACCAAACCTTACATTGGTCTCAGAAGAAGTGTATAAGCTGAGAAACCCAGCCTCTACCATTATATCAGGTTTGGGATCATTAGGATCCAACATGGCAGGAGATAGCGAACTCATTAGGTTTGCTATCCACTCAGGATAAGTAACCGTTCCACGGAAAGTTACCAAAATATCCCTCCTCCCAATCCTCTTTACCTCTTCATCCGATGACACCGCAATGTACCCCACCCATCGGGCACACGAACCACCATTTTGAATAGGGATGCTAATGTCAGCAGTGGCATAAACATACTTTGTAACTTCATACCCACAATCTCCCAAACCTACCTCCGAAAACATCCGTTTCTTGCCATACTTGCAGTTCAAGTAACGGCCAGAATTAGGGTTTAGATCAAAAGCGTCATAGCATGCGGTAACAAACTTACCATAACGGATGATTTCACATTGGAGAAGTGGATTCAAGGGTTGGATGAGATCATCCCAGTTGTTTAAACCTTGAACATTTCTCCAATTAAGAGGTAAAGTTGAGGAATTGTTAGAAACCCTAGTCGATGATAGCGACGAGGCTAAAGACTTCACTCCAACAACTTTGTTACATATCTTACTAGTAAAACGAGGTCTATATGAATAAGGTGCTTCAGGGGTGATGATCATGGTAGGATTAGGTGTGAAGTTTATAAGATTCATGCATGGATTGTTGATCAATGCCATATGAAAGTGGCTAGATAGGCAGGTTGATGATTGGAGAGAAATTAGATGCAGAGATTAATGAAATCTAAAGCTTGTTTAGCAAGGTTTTGACTTAGAGATTAATCAAAGCTCAACAATATGTCATATATATAATTATGCATGTGTGTGTACACTCGTATATATGTACATTCATAAATTCAAGTCTTAATTATCCCATGACCATTTAATAATGGTGTTAGTGATTTACTTTTCTAATAATGTCTCTTGTGGAAAAGACCTTATGACTATGATATTAAAATGCGAGAGCTCTCAAGTAGGGGTGTAAACGAGCTTGTCGAGTAAGCTTGAACTTGACTCGGCTATTAAAACTCAAGCTTGAAACATGACTCAAAAGTGTACTCGAGTATCTGGAGCTCAAATCGCTTATATAAGAGTCGATCTTGAATAGCTCGTTAGCTGTCGCGTCTTGTTTATACCCCTAGTCTCAAGTTCAAGTCCTATTTGGTGTAAAACACCTCTGAGTTTCCTGAAAATAGAAAGTTTTATTTGATTTTCCTCTGTGTGACGATAATCTCAAACAACATCAATTAGTAATAAACCTCAAAAAGCATAGTTACCAAATAAATATGTCTATGGAAGAATAAGTCAGTACGTGGAAATCGCTAGAGGGCCGGTGATTATTATTTTGGACGTTCAATCCAACGGTGTAAAAAATATAACTTTTTTGACTTTAACAATGACTAACTTTTACGTATGAGAGATCAGTTCACCATATTATTCAAACTTTTAATCAATGCATATCACTAAAATATGTATCAAGTATGATACTCCCTCCGTCCCATATTAAATGTCCCCTTTGAATTTTCTTAGTCTTTCTTTCTTAACTTTGACCATAAATATTTTTTGTTGTGTTATATAATATTTGATGCAAAATATATGAATAGATTGCGTTTTAAATGTATTTTCACTACGTATTATTTTTATCTAATACTATATAACACAATCAAAAATATTTAAGGTCAAAAGTTAAGAAAGACTGAAAAATCAAACCCGAAACGTTAATATGGGACGGAATATATTTTTGTGTGTGAAATACTTTTTATTCTCAGGTTTTAAGAGTATTTTCTTTTCCATTTTTTTTTAAGGTATCCATCATCCTAAGCGTGTACTCGAATTTGAGTATAAAGAAAATCAAATCCTATTTTTAGTAAGTTTTAAAGTAGTTATAAAATAGTTAGGTAGTCTGGTGGGTGATGTTGTTCTACATTATTTATAAGTCTCGTTTTACACAGAAATTAAATTTATTTTAAAATTTTAATATAATATTTGGGCAATAATTTGATATTGTTTAATATTTTGTATATGTGATATTATATGCATGGGGTTTATACTATAAGTAAATGCAACTAATAATTGTATTGTAAATGAATTTGTTTTCTGTGTACTTGTAAGTCGTGTTTACATTTTGAAACTTATAATTTTATACATTTACAAATTTTTGGTATTACAATTAAATTATTTAAGAAAATGTTGCCTAATAGTAACAAAGTTTGATAACTGTTTCAAATAAGTCACTCAAACTTTAAATTAACTACAAAATGTTCAAGTTTCAATGCTGTTCCAATATTGTGTATTTGTTCAAAAAAACTATCTTTAAGATATTGATATGCGAATTGTTTGATTGTACCTTAATAATAAATACACACCCCTGAATTTCATCAACTCCAACAAACTTAATGTACAAACAACTTATGCACATGTGAAAAGATATATATGTCATAAAATAATAAACAAGTTTGAAAGATTTTTCGTTTTAGTAACTAAAACATAAAATTTACATAATAATATAACACTATTGAAAGTTTGAGTGACTAAAATGGAACACTTTTATAGTCAAAAGAAAGTTACAGTGACTAAATTAGAACAAAACTGAAAGTTAGTTACTTATAGTTTTAAGCCGTGTACGCACGGGTTATTAAATGCGGATTATGTTCGAATAATGATTATAACTAGTAAGAAAAATATTACATCTGTATTTTTTTGAAAATATGACCAATTTTGTTTAGTAATCTTTTCGTTTGAGTAGTTTAATCTGATACTTCAAATAATTCAAATTCTTTGAACATAAATTTTTATATATCTTATATTTAATCTCGTTCATATACTCAATAACATGTAATCGTATATTGGTGGTGTTTTTAATATTATGGTTAATTTAATAATTATTATAATTATAATGTTAATAAACTAATAATAGCAGTAGTTGTTTGTAAAAAAAAAATTAAACTACACGGGGTTTTTATTAAATATATAATTTTTGAAAATTATGGATATTGAGAATCTTACACGCAAGTCTAGATTGAACATTGGCCACTTATAAAAGTTTTTGGTTCGACTGTAAATTCTTTTAACCAATCAAAAAACTAACGGTTATTTATAGTTAAATTTGAAATTAAAAAAAAATAAGATCACAAAACCATGAAGGATTTATGGCAAAGACTGAATTAATATAATGTTTTGATTTGACATAATTTGAGTCTTGAGTTACTCGAATTTAAGTTATATTGCTCAGCCAGTAGATATCTAGTTGCAATTTACTTTACGCAACAACATAATATGTTTTAAGAGAAAGTTTACAGAATTATTTTCACACTATTATAATTAGAAGAATTATAGTAATAGAATATGATTGAATCACTATATGTATGTTTGATAGTACAGTTTACGTGGATACATCATTCCTCATGTTTTAATGCTCGGTGCAACACTCGATGTGACATCATCGTTTACGAATATCTTACAGAGTATCACAAAATTCAGGTACATATATTTTAGCGGATTTTTAACATGTCTTGCCAAACGCGTGTTAGTTATATAAAAGGACGGCGGAACCATGAAAAGGACGCCCTGACCTGCATATTTTATTTAAAAGGTGTATTTTTGTGGGTCCGGACGTCCCTTTTATGGTAAAATCATCCTTTTTATATTAATATCTTACTCGGCACATACGTTAATAACCTATTTAGCAGTGATATTTCAAATAAATTTTTTTTACCGGGTCTTTTGTAAGCAAATTCGCATGCATGGCGAGGCATTAAAATATTAAATCAAGGAAATTGAGGAATGCTACAATTATAAAGAGTTCTTAAAATTATATCTACACAATAGTTCATAAAATTATATTTACACAATAGTTTTGCAAGTCTAGCAGTTCAATTATGGGAATTGATATTCACACCACATCTTTTGATTAATGCATCACAATTTGTGCATTACAGTTTGTATCATGCAATACTGTAATGCATAATTTATTGTGCATTAATCAAAAAATATGGTGTGAGTATCACCTCCCTTCAATTATATTCCATCATAATATTACTATTATTTTTTTTACGTCGATCTACATTTGATTGACAAACTAATCTATCATTTTTCAAGAAAATTAGGGGATGTTGTTTGTATTATGGACACGTGTCGTCATGTTTGGTGGTCGGTGGCGTTGAATAAAAATAAAATCTGAACAAATAATACTAAAAACTTTTTGCGGCTGTGAGTAAAAACGAGAGCGGTAAAGCATAATTATACTATAATTTATAAGCCTCTAGAAACTTAACCTTTTATTCCTCCTTTCTACGGTGGATCCCATAATACAGGAACCATATTTTTATATTCACCTCTTGTCTTCGTGTTATTCATCTTTCATTTTATTATAACAAAGGTTTTAGTTTCTCACAAGGATTGAATCAAGATTATATACTCTTTTCGTTCAAAAGTAACTGTAAATACACAGTTTAAAAGAAATGTAAGGCTAGTCCAGTCATGACGCAGGACGACCTTTACAACCCGCGTGTGCGCCGAACTTTCTCTCCAAATGACGCAGACAACCCGGATCCAATGACGATCCGAGATTTTTTTTTTTTTTTTTTTTTTTTTTAATTCAAACATTTTAACATTAAATTTAAATTTCATTCAAATTAAAAACATTACATTACTTAAATTAAAAAAAAAAAAAAAAAAATTACTAATTTAAAAAAAAAAAATTACAATACGAAATTCAAATAAACACTAGAATACTTAAACTAATAATCTAAATTGTAACGTTTTTCGATTGTCGCTTTAACTTTCTCCAACTCTTCTAGTTGGCGGTAGGTCAAATTTGGGTCGATTGGTGTTGTAGAAGATGATGCCGGACTCCGTTTGATGTCCTCATGAGCTCAAGTTTTGCTGCTTTATCTCGAGCTCTTTTTCCTCAACCGTAACCAATTATCTTCTAAACCCGCTTATTCTCTTTTGACTTCTTGGTCCTTAAGAAATTTTTGGCCAACGATTGCATAAATGAGTCGATGGAAAATCATCATCACGAGAGGAGGATGCTTTCTTCCTTCCTTTGTCACGACGCAGACGGCCGTGATTCTCTAGTCGCTTCTCCAGAATCATCAACGTCATAGACATCGAAAGGATCACGAGCTTGGGTTGAACCGGAGGTAGTGGTAGAACCTTTGTTTTCTTCCGACTATTTGTTGATATAGCCGGCAACTCAACCTCCTTCCAAGCAGGATGACCCTTTAAAACCTCGTAGCACTCCTCCAAAGTGAAATCATGACCGTACGTCATACGGTATTCTTTAAGAGCTTTTGAGGTGTCGTCGATATCATTCTCACCGCTTCCATGGGTGTTCTTGATATTCTCCATGATAGCACAATAATTTCCAACCCTGTTACGAATCCTGCTCTTCCATTTGGTATTGATGGAGTCATAGGTTCGGTCTTTGCCAGTTTCTTTCTTAAAGTAGGCGATCACTTGCTCCCAAAACTTGAAGCGGTTCTGGGTGTTTCCTCTCGCCGCGTTTTCCGACACATAGACCCAAGCTTTACAAAGCACCACCTCTTCCTCCTTTGTCCATGGCTCTGCTGGCTTCTTGGCTTTCCCCTTGCTTGTTTCCGGCTCCTTGCCTTTGTCCTTGGCCTTTGAAGCACGTCTAGATGGCTGCTTTGGTTTGATGGGGACATCTCTTGCCGGAAGCGGTTTTCTCATCATCGAATCATCAACGGAAACGAACGTGGTGCGAACCATGACCGAACCTTGTCCCATGAAGCATCTTGACTTGGGTAGTTTTGACTTGGGTAGTTTTGTGCCGGATACTCCGCATCCAATCTTCCAAATTCATGTCTAGATTAGTGTTTGAATCGGGAATAAGGTTGATACTGGTTGAGAAGGATAAATGAAGTCCATGTTTGGATGGTAACCGGACCCACTAGGTTCTTGCCGGTAATCTTGGTTAACGTTGCGATGGGACAAAAGGACGGTTAAGATAAAACGCGTTTTGGTTTTGATTTGGTTGGGGTAGTTGTGATTGATAATCAAAACTTTATGACGAAAGCGAATAGGAGGCCGGTTTTGTTGTGGTGATATGCGGTTAACTCGAAGTTGTTTTCCGCGAGAAATTTAGAACCGGGCATTTTGGGGTAGTCGTGATCGTCGGGTTTTGATTGTGGGGTATTTTTCTTTGACATTTTCAAGTTGGATAAGAATTAGATTGAGTTGAATATAGATGAAAATGGTAAGTTGTGAATTGTGTTTGAGGTAATGTGTGTATTTATAGAGTGGTAAAATAGGTTTGATTTTTTTTTTTTTTTTTTTTGTATGACCAAACGGTCAATTTTTAAGATTTGTATTAATTCAATGCGTTGGGAAGGATATACATGCTCAATATCGCGCCAAACACCCGATGTCCACAAAATGCTTGCCCAACCGATCTCCCAACCGAAGTGCCACATTGGTACCCAACCGATGTTAGATCGGTCGTGGGTGTGTTTTTTGGGCAACCAACCGATGTGCACCCTACCCACTGCGACAAGCCTAATAGATACATCTTTATAATTTGTCAGTTTTCATACTAGACGTCAATCTAGAAACTTATAGCAATAAACATTCTTCGGTTGATAAAAGTTAAACACAATACATCTCAAAGACTAACAATATAATTTTTTTCCCTGTTATCTAAGTTTTATTTTCAAACAAACATTTTTTTGGGTAAAGGGTCAAAAGACCCGGTAAATATATTACTCCAAAAAAAGTTTAAGTACAAAGGATATGAGTGAATCCCATATCTCAGCTCATTACATAAGCGAAAAAGCTTACATAACAAAATACTTTCTATTTTCTAAACAAGAAAATAAACCATTACTCAAAAGGTAACATTAGACTCCTACGAGAACAAAATTACTTCCTACCAAGGCCTTGGAGCTTAGTACCATACATGTCATAAAAAGTATCTAAATTCCATGAAATATCGTAAACCTGATCTGCATAGTCATCATAATCATCTTCACGATTGGTTGGTGCTAAACCGTCAAGTTTAATTACACAAGCTAACCACTTGTGAATGGTCAACCGTAACAAACTTAAAACAGCTCAAACACCAAATGCAATTAAAGATCAGAGGAATATAGGGAATTCCTGGGTCGTTAAGTCCCACGGAGGATGAATTGGTGTTAAACAACTTCAGATGTCGAATAATCACTAAGGATAGTGATCAGTAAGTATTTGGATGGATAATTATACCTAAAGAAAAGATTTGTAAATTACAGGGGCTTAAATGCAAATTAAAGGAAATTAAAAAGTTAAAATATATTAAATAAACGCTATCACTATTTTTACAATGATGTTTTTGTGATTTTATAAAATAAAATAACTTAAATAAACTATTTTAACTAAAACGTAAACTTAAATTATCTAAAAACGTGATTTAAAATGAAAACGAAAGTTATTTATAAAAATTACGCGAGTGCGCAAGCAAAAACGTAAAATTTATGAAATAAAAGTCCTATAAGTGTAAAAACAATTTTATTACATACTATATGATAAAAGAAAATTTTAGAAAAAAGATTTATATTTTTTAGACTTTTATATTTTTTATTATGAATTAAATAAGATTTTACACTAATTAAATGTTTAAAAATACTAAAACTATTGAGAAAAATCTGAAACTTTTATATAAAATACTTTATACTAATACAAGTCTAAGAAAAATACAAAAGTTGAAAAAGCTAGCTGAAATAAGCTAGAAATAAGCTAAATAGCTCGTTATAAGCTTATTGAAAATAAAAGGGTTATATATTAAATGTTGCAAAAGAAACCGAAAAGACCCTAGGCGAGATGGTGTGTGTGTGGTGTGGTAAGTGGGTGGCTGTGGTTCGAATCCCAAAGAATGACTTTTTGCTACTATTTTATTTTTGGATTTTCGTTTACAAACTTGTTAAGCTACTAAAAATAAGCACTTTATATAACTATGACTTTTTATAAAAATGACTAATAAGCTCAGTTTTGAGCTTATTATCTTAACAGTTAACAAAAACAAGAATAAGCACAAGTTTAAGCTAAAATGGTTATTAAGCTAATGAATAAGCAAAAGCTAAACCGAAAATAAGCTAGTCGAAGGATAATAAGCTATTATTACAACCGAATAAGCAAAAGAACTTAGAAATAAGCACCAAATAAGCTAAAATAAGCACTAATATAAGCGATTAAACAGACACTTTAATGAATCACTAGGCACCTTCTAACTTATTTTAAGCACTTAAATAAGCTAGAAACTTAAAACAAACACTTGGATTAACAAGATGACCGGATAAGCTATCCAAAAGCTAAAGCTTTAGCGATGGGGTCCACTAGAGAGCTTTTGGTGAGC
The DNA here is from genome assembly GCA_022545495.1 of Chrysanthemum lavandulifolium. Lineage (NCBI taxonomy): Eukaryota > Viridiplantae > Streptophyta > Magnoliopsida > Asterales > Asteraceae > Chrysanthemum > Chrysanthemum lavandulifolium. Next base: position 43,993,412 of record CM040240.1, on the reverse strand, counting down.
TTATTAAAAGTCGAAAAACAATCGAGTTTAACTCGATGTATACCGAGTATTTTGGAAAAACAAAAGCTCTTGCATTCTATCTAAAAGCTACAAACCGAAATATTAAACTTGGAACTTAAAGATGGCGAGTTAACTTCATAAAAACCAAGAATCACAAGCTCGATTAACTAATGAGCTTTTGCAAGCTTGTGATTACGAGCTTAAAAGCGTACTGAGCACATTTTGACTTTTGAAAATGAAACAAAGTTGACTTTAATGAACTTTAGATCAATACTAATTACTAATTATGATGTATTAAGGTAAACTAAGACCGATTTGATCAATGGTAACAACTTATTAACACAAAAGCATGATCATAGAACTTAAAATCCAACGATGAACAAGACAGATATGATCAAATGGTATTTTGACTTTTAATGATCAAGCAATTGGTTTTCTTGTTTCTTTGAACTAATTAGACCAAGTGAGATACAAAGACAACAATGAGCAATAACACAAACACTCTTTAACTCGCTTAAACAAGCTTATCCAAACAGTCCTTATTGAGACTGTTTTGATGTATTTCAAGGCAAAACATGATTTGGACCATGCAATGAATCACAACCTTGTTTTATCATGTAATAAGATGAACAAGCATGAAACAACAAGATTTATCAACATAAAACTCAAGTATGGTATCGATACTATTTTAACTGCTTTACTAAGATTTTTATTAACTTCCAATTAAAAAGAACAAGTGGTGATTTTATCACTTAATTATACTTAAATATGACTAATAAACATTAACAAACGAAATTTAAACTAATTAGCAACTCTAATATTGAAATGCCAAAATGGATCAAAATGCTTACAAATGGTATTCCAAGTAAAAGCGAGAACCGAGTCACACAAACACGACCTTTAGCTTCCCAAGCACTAATCCCAAGGCCATCCAATATAAACCCCGCTCCGACTTTCTTGCATCTTTCACCATGATTTTATTTTTCAACTATTTATTTGGTATTTTTGATGATTTTCTCTTTTGATTCTAAACTGAATTTTAAAGTCTCTAAAAGCTTTAATAAGCTTTCTAGAGCTTATGTGGCTTATTTCAGGTCTTAATAACATCTAACAACAACATTGATGATTTTGATAATTTGAACTTGAAAATGCATAAACCAAATCGAACTTGAAACTTGAAATGACTTGTTGCAAAGTTGTATAATACATCTGAATATAAGATAAACAGTACTTTAAGGCTAAGAAATACACTTGAAAATCAAAATTAAGTTAAACGACATAAGCTAATTAAAATTAAAACTAGATATCTTTTTCTTCTGCTTCTCCTCTTTCTTTATAGACTTGAAATACTCCCCACATGCTTCTGAGACTTTCCCACTTTAAATCTTAGCCATTGGATGAGTCAAACTCATCCTATTCGTTTAAAAGACTTTTGGCGCCAAAAGTGTACCTAGTTGCTTGAGATAGTTTCAGAGTAATTAAGGAATCTTGGGGTGTTGTGGAGGTGTAGGGGACACAAAAGGTTAAGTTTCAATGGATTTGGTGTGATGTAGAAGCAAAAACAGGGGATGTGAGTGGAACAGTGAAAGGTCTATGGTGGGGAAGCATTAACTGCAGTTTGTGGGCTATCTCATGAGGTAGAGGATGGTGATGAGTGTATTTGGCCAGCTGGGGGGTGATAAGGTGGAAGCAAAACCACATGGTTTTGGGTTTTACAGGTGTGGAGGAGAAGGGTGAACAGTGGACGCGGTTTTCCTTTATTTAAATTTTGGGCCGGGTTGGATAATTGGGTTTGGGCTTTGGTTTAATATTTAGGTCCGTTTGGTTTTTAGCTTAATAACACACAAGGACCAAAGTTGTAATTTGGTGAAACTGAAGGGCTGAATTTGACAAGTTTCCAAGGTTATCACAAGGGCCAATCCTGCAAATAATGGTTAGTACAAGGACTAAATTTGCATAAAGTTCCATTTTTATAAGTCCAGGGACCAAAACTGCCAAGTTTGAAACTTTAAGGGCCTAACTTGTAATTTTCCAAAAGTTCACCATAAGGACCAATTTTGTCATTTATGAATAGTAAAAGGTTAATATTTGATAATTTTCACTTTTTAAATTAACCAAGGACTATTTTTGACATTTTCAAAACTTGAGGGACTTAAGTTGTAATTTTGCAATTTTTGATTTCAAGGGTTTGTTTTGACAACTTTATGAATCCCTAAGGACTTAAAATGATATTTTACAAGTTTTGATATACCAGGGACTGTTTTTGACAACTTTTTAAACTTGGGGGACTAAAACTGCCAATTATGCAAACTTGATACGTTTTTCATCAGATTTTGATATTTTTGCATTTAAAACACATAAACACTTGTTTGTGATATTTTATCATTTTGATGCGTTTCGAGTGTTTTCGGATGTTTTGCGATCTAGACAAGATAAAAATGATGAGTATTTAGACACTCATCAATCCCCACACTAAGATATTGCTAGTCTCTAGCAATGATTTCGAGAAAAATTAATGGATTTCATCTCTTTACCAAAAGCCATTACTTCGGAGTAGCCAATTGTTTGATTCAAGTAAGAACCTTGATACAATGATAACCAAATGATTTTGAGCAAATCATAAGTCGTCAACGGTTTTGATTTGTCTTTACCGTAGTCGTTTGCTCTGGACTAGGCAACTCTTAGATAAATTATCAAAATTATCTTTGGTGAGTGATTACCAATTATGGATTTCAACCGCCTTTTACTACAAGCCATAAACTTGCGGGCTAGCCAACTTTTCACTAGTTTAAAGATACGGTGAGTGAACACCATACAATTTTGGGCAAATTGCAAGCCATAAATGGATTTGAGATATCTTTACCAAGAGCCGTTTGCTCTGGATTAGCCAATCCTTATGTGGGTTAGACATGGCGGATGATTACCATTTCTTGAGTAAGTGAAAACACTTACTCCAAAAAAAAAATTGGCCAAAACGAGGGAATTGGGTGGAATAATTACATGATAAAATTCGTGAGAATTCCCCACACTTAGAAATGAATATTGCCCTCAATATTCAAAATCACGCATGTTATGCGAAACATAGAACATAAAAGGGAAATACTACGGCCATTATTTTGTTTTGATATATACATTTTTTTTTTAGAGAAACTTATATACAACATGTGGGCAACTCCCACACTAGGTGGTAGAAAAGGGTAAGAAGACGAAACATGGGTGAAAACCCATATGGTGTGTGCTCTTGTTTTTGATTCCCGAGTCACTAGCTTGACTCGATCCCCGCATTCATTGGTTCATGGGGAAAGTTTGTAGATCCGGACAATCACGGTGGAATGTCCTCTCCAAAGTAGTGCTTTAATCGATGACCATTCACTTTAAAATTTGGACCATCAGTCGAGATAACTCAATGGTGCCATAAGGATAAACCTTAGTGATAGTAAATGGACCGGACCAACGGGACTTAAGCTTTCCGAGAAAATCTTCAATCTTGAATTGAAAAGAAGGACTCGATCACCAACGTTGAAAACGCGGTTCTTGATTTTAGAGTCATGAATCTTCTTTGTCTTTTGTTTGTAGATCAAAGAGTTCTCGATGCTTGATCACGGAGTTCATTTAGTTCATTCATTTGAACTTTTCGTGATCACCACCGTCTCGAATATCGAAGTTTGCATGTTTTAAGGCCCAAGAAGCCTTGTGCTCTAGCTCAATCGGAAGATGACATGCCTTCCGTGATACTAGCTTGTATGGAGTACACCGATTGGTGTTTTGTAAGGTGTCACGAAAGGCCCAGAGCGCGCCATCCGGTTTATCCGACCGTGATGCACGATTTTCGCCATCGTCCTTTCCAAAATTCTTTTAATACCACGGTTAGAGACTTCCACTTGCCCACTTGTTCGGGGTGGTATGCGAGAGATAGACGGTGGGTAACACCATATTTTTGCATGACACGATCAAATTGGTCATTGCGAAATGTGTACCACGATCACCGATTAGAGCTCTCGGAGTTCCAAACCGGCAAAAGAGATTTCAAAATTTCACAACAACTCGGGCATCATTGGTAGGTAAAGCTTCGCTTCAACCCATTTTGACAAATAGTCAGCGACCACGAGTATGTATTTGTTACCTTGAGAAGATGGAAATGGCCCCATAAAATCAATACCCGGATGTCAAATATCTCACAAACTTGAATGGCATTTGTGGCATTTCATTTCTTTGAGAGATATTTCCATGACGTTGACAAGCCACTGTGTTTTGACAAAATCGTGGGCATCCTTATAGATAGTGGGCCAATAAAACCCGAATCAAACACCTTTTTGGCGGTGTAGTTTGGACTATGATGGCCCCGTGGGTCCAACATGGCAAGCTTTGAGAATGTCAAGAGCTTCTTGTCCATAAACATACCGTCGGATGACTTGATCCGCATGATTTTGAATAAGTAGGGTCGCCCGTAAGTAATGTTTAACATCTTTGAAGAATTTGTTCTTCCGTTGGGTCGACATCCCTTTCACTATGAAGTTACCCGCATGGTAATTTGCAAAGTCAAGAAACCATGGGGTAGAAGAGTTTCCACGAAAAGAAACCGCATTGAGTGTCTCGAGAGGAAATGTTTCATTTATTTCCTTTTCTCGAAAACATCTTGGTGAGGGTTTTCTAAACGACAGATGATCGTGACCTGTGTTCTCACTCCTTTTTATCACGATGATGATATCAAATTCACGGAGGAGGAGAACCCAACTGAGCAATCTCGGCTTTGCATCTTGTTTTGCAAAGAGATATTTGAGAGCCGAGTGATCCGTATACACCACACATTTGGTCAAGATTAAGTATGGCGAAACTTCTCAAATGCATACACCACGGCTAGTAATTCTTTTTACGTGGTGGTGTAATTTGTTCGAGCTTCACCATAGTCTTACTTGCGTAGTGGATAGGCCGAAAATGCTTAGCTCACGCTGCCCTAAGACCGCACCTATAGCAAAATCACTTGCATCGCACATGAGCTCAAAAGGCAAGTCCCACGGGAGCAACGAGAATGGGTGCTTGAAGAAGCTTTTTCTTTAATGTCTCAAAAGCTATGATGCACTCGGGTGAGAAGATAAAAGGAGCATCTTTTCAAGAAGATGAGTCATAGGTAGGCGATTTTAGAAAAATCTTGTATGAATCTGTAGGATCTTAATTTTATTGTGTTGATGATTCGGTGGTCTTGGGAGATCAAAATACATGTTTTCCATTTTAGAGAGAGAAACTAGAGAGAGAGGTGTTCTTGCTAGAGGTTTACACAAATTGTAGAGTATTAGATTATGAGAAGCACCACCCTTCCATGGATGGAAGGGTATTTATAGTTACAAGAAATACGACCTCCTATCGGCTGTGGATCGTGTATACAGATGGGTAAAGACCCGTCCTTCCTCCACGGTGTTGCACTAAACTATTTTACGCCATCGACTAACTAATAAAACAATAAATAACGTGACTAACGACAAATCTACGAGCTAACTTATGCTAGATAACATTTGGGGTGACCGACTCTTCACTAAGAAATTTTCCAATTCCTAACAATCTCCCCAAGGAGGTCACCCCATGTTTTACATTTGAATCCTAGCATTCTATTCTTGACATTGTTCTTGAGCTCAGACTTGAATTCTTCATTTCCGCAATCTTTGTGCTTTTGTAGTGCAACTTCAAAGTCCGCATTGATCCGTACTTTCGGTGGAGGTCTTTGAACCGATCCACATCTTGATGATCTTCGAGCTTTTTTGAGATCATCACCACAAGAAATCTCGGATCACCCTTTATTGTGTTGCCATCATGTGAAGTTGTGACTTATGGACCGACATGCTCACACTTTTGAATCATGACATCTTTCCATCGAGTAGCGGAAGCCCATCGGTTCATGATATTTGCGGCAACAGTAGCATAAGCATAGTATAGAAATATCGTAACCGGTTATGTAGATATGCACCGGTCATGATTTCTTCAAATTAAGTGTGGATCTTGTGAGCATGCGGCTTTGGATTGACTCCTCAATTCGATCACCGCAACCGTCGGATGTACCGCAAACAACAGATTAGCAATAAAACACACGAAAGTGTCTTTGATCACTTTCGTTGAATTGAGGTACACGCCCACGGTTCCCCGTTGAACAAGATAAATATCGCCTGTGATCGGTAGGATTCCTAAGAATCTCCTTGACGGGGTTTCGCAATGTTCTAGTTGTTCTCAAACCGAACGTCTCAAAGAAGACAACACGGAGTGAGTGTGAATGAATTGAGATTCACCGATTGATGAAAATGATTTGAAAACAATCGTGTATTGCTTGAAGAAAGAGTTTTGCAACACGACGAAGGTTTTATGAGAAAGATCAATTTTCAATCAAAATACTTTTGTATTAGAGAATGAGTACACATTCGACGTGCTAGCGAAAAGAAGAGATTCGCACATCGAATGGTTTTTCTAAAAGTATTTTTCAATCGAGATACTTTTGAATTTGAAAACATAAGTACACATTCGACGTGCTAGAGAAAAGAAGGTTTGCACATCGAATGGTTTTTCCAAAAGTATTCGTCAATTCCATTCTCGGACCAAGGTTGATTCAAGACCGAATCGCCCATTGTTTCTATCCGTTATCACAAGTTTGATCTTACGAGAAGATCTCACATGTCACCCACCAAGAGCTTGTTTGATGTTGGCTCTAGAAGGATTTCCATCTTCATCGTGAATATTTTCATATCACTCGGATGTTCCGCAATACCACAAGGATAATGCGTGGGACTCTTAATATATACTTACTTTCCACGTTATGTGAAAAAGCAAGTTTCAAGAATTTAGTGTCCTAACGAGATATTGTGGATGATCTCTTGGCTCTAGACTCAATAGTGCACATTTGGTTCCGTGTCGGAGACTAGGAGAGGGTCTCCTACTTCAATATCAACCATCTCTAAGAGAAAGTCGATAGATTATGTCGGTTCCCGTGAGAATGAAACAAGCCCTTTAAGAGGAACTTGAGTGGCTTGGGAAGTTTAGTGCAAGCGCCATTGGGTCCATGACGTCTTGTCTTCAATACCGGTGTTACCTTAGTAACCACTTAGTAGCATATGTATTGAACCCGTTTACGCCCTAAGGTTGAATTGATGGAGGGCTATTTCTTTTCACCCTTTTCACATTCAGGTTCTTTTCATTCTTCAACCCCTTTGCTTACCGAGACTTCATAACTAGAACCTTGTTGGGTTTATTCCAAGACTAGCTCTGTCTCATCCGCACTCTTCCCATATTCTCATTTTTCTCCTTTTTCAATATTCCTAAGGACTCTACACTATCTAGTGGATTGTCCTCGGAAGATCCCTCCGTTTCGGCGGATCGTGGGAACAAATACCTAACCTAACCATCCTTATACCTCCATGCATAAAATAAATTGGTCGGTCTTTTGGTATTGTTCTTTCCTTCATGAAACCAATTGAAAATCATTTGGAAAACCAATCAAGGTACTTGTGATACGAGATCAAAGCATTTTGTACCTTAATAGTTTTGATCATTTAGAAAACCTCCCCTCAACATATGCATATGATATAAAATTGTTTGGCACATGGAGCAAGAGTTCTTTGAAATAATTTCTTTGAAATAATTTCTTGATCATAATTTCGCATGAAAAAGCCATTTGATTTTCTTGGTAAAATTCTCCCTCAATATGTGCATAGGATATTTTAAAACATTTTTTCACATAGAGGCAAGAGTTCTTTTGAAGCACATCCACAATCACAAAATCCATTAAGAAAACCATTTGAAAACACAATCAAGGTACTTTATAATCTCTTTAAAAACTTTTGTACCTCGATGGTTTTGCTCCCCTCAATATGTGCTTCGAGATTCAAAGCGCTTAGCACATATGAGAGAGCGACTGCACAATCGAATCAAAACGATCAACTTTTATCAAATTTCATTATTAAATCACAAATTCTCCCCGATCAAAATATCAAACCTTTGAGATTTTGGATCCCAAGTGATTTAATAAGGTTTAGAAAACATGGGAGAAAATGTGGCCTTGTTTAAATACTCATCCGGTTTTGGATAAATCCTCCTCCTCAACATGTGCATTATGTATATTGAAATCGTTTGACACATGGAGGCGGGAGTGCCTTTAAAGGACTAAAACCAATTCCATTTAAAACAGATTTGAGATTTAAAACACGATCTTTACCCGATCGAAATATCAAACCATTTGAGATTTGTGATCCCAACCGATTAAATCATTTAGAAAAATTTGGGGAAAGACGTGGCAAGATTCAATTTTGAAAGATGATAGATAAGGACCATTTTAAGACATTAAAGATTGTTAGTGTCGGTATGATAGTTTTAAGAGATCTTTTAAGTAAAACAAAACAATTTCACAATCAAACAAGAATGTAAAAGATTTCATTTTGAAAGACCTTGATTCTAAAGAGAAAATCATACCATGACATAACATTAAATCTTTAGATCACCACTTATGTTGTACAAAGCGGAACTTTTGTGAAGAAATATCGTTTGAAAATATTTTATTTTAAATCACTCTCCCCCTCAATCCATGACCGTAGTCGATAATTGAGTGACTCAAGTTTTGATAAAATGAAGTCCGGTGATTTTCAAGATTTAGTCCAATATATTTTCAAAACAACATTTTTCCATTTTCAAAACAATTTTATTCAAATTTATCAAAAATTGTTTAAAAATGGTATCCTGCGCAAAGATAAGTTAGGTGGTTGAGAAGCTTCCGTTGTTGCTGTAAGGCTTGGAAGAAAACCGTCTGCAGATGCAGTGAGACTTCTTCTTACGTTGCATTTTGAATGCCAACTGAGGTCCAATTAAGCTCCATTTCTTCAATCACTTAGAAGAAAACCATCTGGCGATGCAAGTGAGACCTCTTACGTTGCATTTATGCCAACTCTCCATAGAAGTCCGATTAAGCTCGTTTCTTCATTTGTCAACCCAAGATATCGTTACCCTTTCCTTGCGGCATCCAATCATGTTCATTTGTGGGATCCGGATCGGGAACATTCTTATATACCAATATACCTGCATATGTTAGTGAACACACATACAAATATATGGTGGTCGACATCACCCAAACAGCAATCGACTAATAAAAGTCAATCCAACATATCAATCATATCATAAAGGTATGGGAATAATGTGTTTATCAAACTCTAATCATCTAATCCTAACAATCTTATCCTAGGCACCTAGTCCTTCAACATAGGTTAACATCATTTTCGGTTTAAGCATTTAGGATAACTAAGAAAGCCCGCTAGATGATATAGATTTGAAAACATTCTCCCCTCAATCAATGACTCATTTTTCGTAAAAAGTTTAAAAGCTCGAAGTCATTGATTGAGTTTTCAATTTTACTAAAACTCTAAAAGCGATTGATTTTAAAGCAACTCATTTACCACCATTTTGAAAACAACAAATATTTTTTCGAAGAATTTTAGACGGAAAAACATTTGTGTAGGAACAAATGATCCTTCGACATACTTTCCTCAAATTGTTTTAGGATAAGTGCACGAAATATTTGAAAATTGTTTAGCATAGCACTTTCCTTTCTTTAAAAGAGCGGGTTGCTATCGAAATAATAGCAAGCCATGGTTTAAGCACGGGTTATAGTCAAGTAAGCGCAAGCCATCATATGAAGTCCAAGTTACTGATCAAATAATCGTAAGCCATATAATTTGTGACATGTAATGAAAAGAATATTTACACCTCCTGCTCGAACTTCATCTATGGTCCCGTGCCATTATTGAATGACATTTCTAAGACCGTAGATGTTATCGATACCGAAGACATGTCTTTAGAAAACATATTTTTGGTATTTTTGAAGTTTTTCTGATTTTTATGGGTTTTTTGTTGGTTTTATAATTTTCTATTTTGTTTAGCTGGTTTTATATTTTTGTATTTTGTTTTTATAGGTTTTATATTTTTGTATTTGGTTTTTTGATAAATATATACAAGGATAGAAATAGATGATATAGTTAAAGAAGATGATGATACGAGTACCGAGATAAGGATATCGAGCAGCACGTCGTAGAAGATAGAATTCGTCATCTCTTAAACATCCACCACCAAAGCTTCCAAGGGCTCTTGAATTGAAAGAAATAGAACCATCCGAAAGTGAGACTTTGGCGCCTTCCCCAAACCGAAAATCCTTTAGATGAGCGATTCAAGCTCTATTTCAAGCTTGCCTTAGCCAGTGCGTAAAAGCACACCATTACCATAAATCCTGCCGCCCATTTAAGAACGATAATCGAGATTCTCCGTTCGAGGTTATATCATCCAATAGAAGAACAACAACGTATCATCTCACACATAAAATAATCTTCTCAAATTTCATAACCATGAAGTCTCAAGCGATCCATTCCAAAAGGTGTCAAGAGAGCAATTCCCCAAGTAGTTGAATTGTTACATCGACCTCTTTGTATAATGCTCTAGAACTCTCCCAAATACACTTCATGAGGGAATGAAGAACACCTTCCCATGTTCACATTTTTCTTCCCCGATGAACGTGTATGAAGCTCAAGAACCAAGTACACCAATATCCAAGAACTCTCCGAATACACATCAAGAGGGTAATGTAGAACACCTCCCTATGTTCACATCTTTCGTCACGATGAATGTGTATGAAGCTCAAGTATCCAAGTATACCAATACACAAGGAATGAATAAGCGATAACATTGAAGAAGCGAGGCCAAGTCATCGATTATCTCTGCGGGTGACAATCTCTGCGGATGTCAACACCGAATAAGTGATTATAACTCGAATCACCGATTAAGCACTCAAGTGAAACATTGAGCATCCCCAATGTACACATTCTCTCTCCACGATCATTGCGATACCATCGAAATCACCACATACTAGTGTACCTCATTATCTTGTAAACTTTTCTAGCATCACTTCCCCACGTAGTTGGAATAATAACACAAAAGCCTTGATGAGTAAAACCTTGAGTTTCTCTGCGGTCATGACAATTGTTTTCCGGATATCTTCAATCACTTAGAAGTATTAAGCTCATCAAGTTTACTCGCCATGAGTCAAACCTTGAGTTTCTCTGCGGTACTAACATTTGTCTTCCGGGATGTCTTGATTACTTAGAAGAGTTAAGTTCATCAAGTTTACTCGCTTTGTGTTTATCTCGAGTCTCCTTTCTCCTTCTTTGGTTTTGATGATTTGAATCAAGAACTCTTTGAATGCCCAAATACTTGAAATTTGTTGAGAAGATCGCTTGAAGTCTTTGTGAGAATCAACTTGTCAAGACTCTCTCGACTATTTATATCAACCCTTCGTAGACAATTTGAAGTGACCATCAAGAAGAAAACCCGCTATACCATACTTGAAACCAAGTCAACTTCCCACATTTGTATCTTAAGCTTGCACCTAATGATGGAAGAACGGTGTAGAGAATTTATGCTTCAAGCAAATCTCTAAGTACTCACTACCCAAACAAAGTATGAGACATTAACACCTCTTGCGATTATCCACACCGTCATATGCGTGTGACATCGAGTAAAACACAAGTAACTCCTAATTGTGATAGTTAACTGGTCTTCAACCATCCACCTCATTGCGGTAACTAGATAAACCAAGTCTTAACTCAAATTCTTAAGCCCGAGCAAGTTATCGAATAAGAACACGCCTTTGTGAAAGCCAACTTCAATCTCAAATAAGTGATAAATGATTAACTCAAGTAATCAACTTGAGTCAAATGTCCAAAACGAAATAGTCAATAACAACGTCTCGAGGAGTCATTGCTAAAGAATATGAGCAAGTCTAATTGGGGATTGAATCGACTTATAACACACTCCCAATTAGTGCTCTTCCCAAAACCGACAATCTGTTTGAAAATGCCCGATTAAGAAGAAGTCTTTAGATCGTTAAATGCAACTCGTCTTTAGTCTTCTAACATGTAGCGTAAAATGTAGAACAGATGTAGACTCGACCTTCTTCAAGATTGTCCGGTTGGGGAATAGATAGTTAACATCTTCAACTCACCAAAACAAGAACATCACCAAAAGCATCCCAATCAACTTACATCTTGCAAATCCCTTAACTAAAATCCCTCCCAATCAAACAAGAACGGAAAGATGTTCATCAAGGAAATCAACAATCGTGCCGCAACGAACACACGAAATGGTAACACCAAGCAAACAATCACATCAAACAAGAATGAAGGTTGTTCGGAATCATCATGTTGATGTGCACGTGAAGCATTAACCGGAAGCACTTTGTCAATAACCTCATATCGACATGAAGATGTCAACTAACGGCTCTTAAGAAGAAACTCCATGTGAAGATTACCGATAAGAAGAAGCTCGGTTCTTACATGAGTTTAGAGCCGTATGACCATTTAAATTCTCAAATAATAAACAACCATGCGAGTAATTTCACACTTCTTCTCCCCTCAAGAATTGCAACGGAGATGCCATTCTTGACTAAATAAGTGAAAATCATCCGAATGTTTTATTCACACTTCTCTCCGCAAAATCGCACGAGATGTCGCCATCTTCATTATAATCGAGCAAGTGGAATGAGAAAACAATCGGTGGTAGCCCGTTCACTTTATGATCAAGCGCATGGAAAAGCATGAAGCATGTTGATGAGAATGGTCATTAATTAGAAGATTTCTCTTCTTCGTAAGATAAAGCGCATCAAACGCATACACTTTTCTTTTCTTTGAGGAACGGGCTCAAGTGTTATCTGCAGACGCCATAATGATGAAGTACGAGGCTCGAATCGATTTGAGCAGACGTCATAAGAAGATTTCTTCTTTCAAAGATAAAGCGCATCGAGACGTACACTTTTCTTTTCTTTAGAGTACGAGGCCGAATCGATGTGAGCAGGCGTCATTATCTCTCTCTTTTCATCATCTCTTTTGGCAAAACATGTAATTCACCCCATTATCATTCAATAGGCTTTTTGAAGTGACAACAGATGGAGAAAAAACCCAATATGATGAATTTGACCCTGAAGTAAAATACCCCGAACTCGTGACTTAAACTTGCACATATGTAACAAAGAGCGGTGCCGAGAATTCATGCTCCTTTTGAATCTCTAAGTACTCTATACTCCTCAACCAACCAACCATCAAGTAATAGACGTACATTACCTCTTGAAAATCCACAATTGAATGTGACACTGAGCACTACAACGTAACTCCTTAAAGTGATAGTTATTTTTGTGGTAAAAAGAGCCCAATTCCCCCAGAAAAAATAGACTCTCAAAAATAACTAGATTTCCAAGTCTTCGTTTTTGAAAATAAGCTTGAACAAGGATCATGAAGAATCTTCATCCATCCATCCCCTGATATCTTCAGATACTAAGTACACTCGCCCGTGATAATTCACTTCAACCTCAAATAAATAATAGTGAATTAACTCCGTTGTCACACCTTCTGAATAAAAGCTCAATTCTAGCCTCCTTTGACGTTTTAAATGAACTTTGATAATGGTTTCATCCCGACCATGGTCAAAAGCACATAACCCCGTAAAACCATGTAATAACCAAACTGCCATGACGAATATCCAAACACACATCCAATTTATGAAGTACACCCTTTATCCCTTCTTCAAGCGTAAACCGTAACACCAAGATCGAAGACCCCGAGATACGCTTTCCTTTCTCCAAGATGGTTCCATCATTACGGGATTTTACAATTCCATGGTTTAAACCGAGAAATAGATTCTTTCGCGAGATTTTACAAAACCAGGAATAAACCGTAAGATAGATCCGGAAATGCACTTTACTATTACCAGGATATTTTCATTGTCACGGAATTTTACAAGTCTATGATTTAAACCGAGAAATAGGTTCTTTCGCGGGATTTTACAAAATCAAGACAAAACCGTAAACAATGTCGGCTTGAATGTGTTATGACAACTTTGGTTACGGTGAATATCATTTTAGGGAACATGCGGTGGTTCATAATCCAACACCATCAAGATCATCAACAATTTTATACCCATATGTAGACAACTTCACAAACCATACTACTTGAGTAGTATACACTACTTTCCCCTGAGGTTGATCGTAAAATATTAAAGTACACGTTTCTCCCCCCGTGATGGTTTCGAACTTTCGGAAGCATCATAACGTGTACAACCATTTGCATGAAAAGTTCTTGTCATAAGCAAACATCTTGAAAATTCATGACTGATAAAGATTTTTGAAAGATTTTGCTTAGACTGTGAAGTATCATTGACATTATGTGACGTCAAATATCTCATGAGAATTGCTGAAATTGAACCTCCATTGATTCATCGGCTAATAGTAATGACTACATATGGAGATAACCCGATACGACTAATATCTCGTAAGTAATACCGTACAAAAACTCCGTAGTCATTTTTGATTATCGCACAAGCCGTGAATTTGTATCCTCCGTGAAAATTATACCATACCAAAGATACCACTCGTTTACCAATATATATGAAATATTGTACCCAAAATTTTTATAAAATTCGGTTAACAATATTCTCATATCCCATTCATTCAAGCGTTTCTATTAACCAGTCACAGCCCATAAAGACGAGTGATCCAACAACCTTGAATATATCTCAGCCCATAATCAAAGATAAATCGAAAGTCCAAAATCCATATGAGATATACGGCCCAAAGTTTATATTAGAGAGAAAGAAGCCCATGATCCAAGTCAAACACCAAACCCGATCCATTTGACTCCACATATTACAACCGGTTATAAAATATGTGAAACCCTAATATTTATCACATTACACTAAACCTAATCACACTAAGCAAAATATTCGCCTCCCTTCTCTCCCAATACTCTCACCCAACCAGATCCAAAAAAAAATATTACAGCTTTTCATCTCCATCTTATCAATTAAAAACGAATCTCAATCTCAACCTGTTATTCATTCGATAATAATCAGCCTACTAACATAATCAAAAACCCACCTATATCTATAATTAAAAACACCACGCGTTAGGGCTTCAAATAAGGTGGCTTCAAGATCATCAAATTGGTCTCGGGTAGGTGAATAATTGTGTATTTCGTTTTGTTAGAACCGATTGAAAGAACAAAATAATAACAGATTTGTTATGAGTTTTTTCTTTGTATAAATCGGATAGTAACAAGAGCCGGTTGGTTTCTATATAGATCAATGAAGATAAAGTTCAATTAAACAAATCTTTTGAAAGATTGAAACTGAACCATTTCTGAGATTGAGTTGACATTAATTTCATTTATAGATTGTTTGATTGAGAGTTGAGGAGAGATTGTGAGGGTCATGGGTTGAGTCTAGGTCTAGAATTTTGTGATTGGATTTGATATTTCAGCTTCGAGTCTTTTTGATATCATTAACTTGAAACACCATGGACCAATGATGGTTTGTTGACAGAGGTCGATGTATATGGTCGATGTATATGGTCTTTCAGAACTGTTTTGATGTTATGGTTGTGAGGTCATGGTCAAACTCTTCTTCTTCCTTTCTGTTATATTGCATCAGTTAAAAGTGTTTAGCCAAGTCGCTAGGACAAGTCGCTAGCCAAGTCGCTAGGACAAGTCGCTAGCCAAGTCGCTAGGACTAGTCGCTAGCCAAGTCGCTAGGACTAGTCGCTAGCCAAGTCGCTAGGACTAGTCGCTAGCCAAGTCGCTAGGACGAGTCGTAGCGACTTGTAAAGACAAGTCGCTATAAGATTCATTGTATCCGGACATATTAGTGACAAGTCGCTAACAAGAATAATGGTATTTTCCGATGACTTTTCCGACCATTTTCCGACCATATGCATGAATACCCAGAAAAATAACTGCAAATGAATATATCATTTTGAACCATGTTTGACCGCTCTTAATTGACCCATGAATATATTTGCAACTTCGACCGCTTGATCGCATCTTGATTGACCCACCTAATATATATCAAAGATATAATATGGTACAAAAAATTGTCACAAAAGTTTTGTTTGTTAAGACCCAAACCAGATATAAGCAAAACCACTTGGACAATTATATTTTGTTTTGACCAGATACAAAATGAAAACATGTACAACGCTTGTCACAAAGATATCAAAAATGTTTTCCAACCAAAAGAGTTACAAAAAGCAGTTTACGAAACCACACAAATCAACAAAACAGTTTAAACGAGAATCAAAACCACAATAAATCATCAAAACACAAGAACCTTGGCTCGATACCAATTGTTAGGATCTTAATTTTATTGTGTTGATGATTCGGTGGTCTTGGGAGATCAAAATACATGTTTTCCATTTTAGAGAGAAACTAGAGAGAGAGAGGTGTTCTTGCTAGAGGTTTACACAAATTGTAGAGTATTAGATTATGAAGCACCACCCTTCCATGGATGGAAGGGGTATTTATAGTTACAAAATACGACCTCCTATCGGCTGTGGATCGTGTATACAATGGGTAAAGACCCGTCCTTCCTCCACGGTGTTGCACTAAACTATTTTACGCCTTGACTAACTAATAAAACAATAAATAACGTGACTAACGACAAATCTACGAGCTAACTTATGCTAGATAACATTTGGGGTGACCGACTCTTCACTAAGAAATTTTCCAATTCCTAATGTAATCTACGATAGAAACCGCATGACCTAAAAACTCCTAATACCTTTGACGGTAGTAGGATGAGGCGCTTTAGCAATAACATCGACTTTTGCTCTATCTACCTCAATCCCATTTTTGAAATCTTATGGCCAAGGACTATGCCTTCTTTGACCATAAAGTGGCTTTTCTCCCGCTTAGACAAAGATTGGTGTCTTCACACCGCTTGAGCATTTTATCTAAATGGGAGAGACATGTTTGAAACGAATCCCCAATGACCGAGAAGTCATCCATAAACACCTCCATTGTTTCCCGATCATGTCGTGGAAAATGGCCATCATACATCGTTGGAACGTGCAGAGCATTACATAGGCCAAAAGGCATACGTCAGTAGGCAAAAGTTCCGTATGGGTGTGAATGTAGTTTTATCTTGATCCTTGGATCAATGGGGATCCGAAGTAACCCGAGAAACCATTAAGGAAACAATAGTATTCGTTCCTCGCTAATCTCTCAAGCATTTGGTCCATAAAGGGTAGAGGAAAATGGTCTTTACGGGTAGCGTCATTCAACTTACGATAGTCGCAAACACGCCATCCCGTAACCAATCAAGTTGGAATTAACTCGTTATCTTCATTCGTGACAACGTTATGCCACCCTTTTAGGAACACAATGAATTGGGCTAACCCAAGGACTATCTCGAGATCGGGTAAATCAATCTCGCATCAAGAAGTTTGATAACCTCCTGCTTGATAACACCATGGATTTTGGATTTACTCTTCTCGATGTTGAACTGCTGGTTTGAAGTCATCCTCCATCAAGATTTTGTGAGTACAAAATTGTGGTTGATACCCTTAATGTCGGAGAGTTTCCAAGCAATTGTTTGCTTGTGTGACTTCAAGATCTTTATGAGAGCAGACTTTTCATCTTTACTCAAATCTCGAGCAATAATGACCGGTAATTTATCATCACCTTCAAGAAATGCATACTCGAGATGAGGCGGTAAGTTCTTAAGTTCGACTTCAGAAATTCTTCGCTTTTCTCAACCGACTTGACTTCCTTGTTATGAAGTTCGACGGGAGGAGTGATGATGGATCATCATTAAGCGACTTCTCAATGAGAAGTATGTCCCCTCGATGTCGATGGAGCGTGATCAATTTCCCATGGAATGTAATCACTAGATAAGTAGGCTTCAATCTCTTCTAAGATGAAGTCACTTTCCTCAAAAGGAGTGAGAGAAGGAGTAGAATTGGCGATGATGGGTTGAGATGAATGATGAGTGAGATTATCACCAAGAATTATGATCATAACCAAGAACTTCTTGAGAATACTCTTGTAGCAACATCAATGATATCTATTCTGTTAACCGACTCGGAATCATAGTTTGCGGAGTACCTTGAAGTTTGATCAAGGTTAAAGGTGTGACTTCATTACCAACACGTAATGTGATTTCTTGCTCAAATACATCAATGAGAGCACGGCCCGTTCTCGTGAATCCTCGACCAACAATGAGAGGAACCCGATGATCGGCATCAAAATCAACAACCACTAAGTCACCGGAAAATGGAACTTTCCTACATTATAAATCGTCCTCGCAATGCCAAGAGGACGGATATTGTACGATCCGCAAGCTCGAGAGTTATGCATGTAGGAGTAAGTTCTAAGAGAAAGTTTCTTCCATATCGAATAAGACATCAGTTGATGCTTGCACCAAGATCGCTAGGCAAAGCATTCAACCATTCCTGAAATACACAAGGTAAGAGAAATTTTCCAGATCTCCAAGCTTTTCTCGAAGCTTCTTCAGATAACCGCAGAAAGCGCTCGTTAAGAGGAGTTTTAGCCATTTCAAACAACTTTTCCTTGTTGCTTAACATGTGTTTGAGAGTCGATGCAAACTTGGGCATCAAGATGATAGCATCCGCAAAGCTTATGTCAAAATGTAGTTCTTGGAAAATTTGAAAAAATTTGTCCATTTGATGGTAGCTTTTTCATGAGCTTTTGCTCATTCAAACGTGATGGGTA
This sequence comes from Chrysanthemum lavandulifolium, assembly GCA_022545495.1. Classification (NCBI taxonomy): domain Eukaryota; kingdom Viridiplantae; phylum Streptophyta; class Magnoliopsida; order Asterales; family Asteraceae; genus Chrysanthemum; species Chrysanthemum lavandulifolium. The sequence goes on along the minus strand of CM040240.1, from coordinate 43,974,849 downwards.
AGGAATAGAAGTTTTGATTTGGTATTTTCAACGGGTGCTCTGGTGGTTCAAAACAACTCTGGATTAGACTTGGGTTTCGGACAACTCGAGGATGGACATCATTGGTTCCTCCGTTATTATTAGGAAGTTCCTTGTCCTTTGTCGCCTCAGATTCACTTTTCACTACCTTTGGGAGAAGAAGAAGAGGTAGCAGGAATAGCGAGTCCATTGTATGAAACACCACTTGGTTGTGATCGCTTTGCATCACCCCCGGGTTAGCGATCGTGTTGCTTTCGGAAGTTTTCCCGAGCCCGAGGTTGATCATTTAAAGACTTCTTGAGATCGCCGATCCGATCGACCAACAACCTGCTCATTTCATCTTGGGATTTCATGAATCGCTTCAATAACTCATCGATGATGGTATTGGAGGAACCGGAGGGAAATTCGAGGTCGGATGTTTTGATTATGACCTTGTTGTTGAAAATTCCTTGATTAGGATTCACATTTCCATGAAATTGATTCCTCGATTGAAATTGTTTTGATTAAGGTTCCCTTGATGTTGGAAACCTTGATTGGGTCCAGATAGCAATTACCTTGGTTTTGATAACCTTGGTTCATTCTAGGTTGATTCTCGATTCAGTTAGGATTAGTTAAAACCGGTGGTGCACGATAAGTGTTAGCACGGTAGTTTGGTTCATTTGAGGACGGTATTGATTACCTCCCGATGTGAAGTACCGCTATAGCATTAGCTTCAAACGGACTACCATCGGTGGCAGACAATTGTAGTATGCATGAGGACCACCACAAGTAACACAAACTTCAACTTTCTTCACTTCACCATGTGATGGTGTTTGAGTGAAAGTGACTTTCTTTGGTTAGCAAGAACCAAAGCTCGAATAATATCGTGAGTTTATCAATCTTAGCATCGGTGCTAGATGTACTCACGGAGATGAAGTAGAAGGTCCAAGATTAGATCGAGTCTCGATATGTCTTTGTGCGGAAAGAACGGACACAGGACTTGTTTTCAATGATTTGCAAGGCTTCTTTTGTGGTTTTGCTATGAAATTACCTCCGCGGAGGCATTCAAAGAGTCTTGGTCGCTTGTCTCGCACCATTGTAGAAAGTATCCATTTGCATTAACTCGGTAAAACCATGATGTGGACACATGAGCAATTCTTTGTAACGATCCCACGCCTCCCGAATGATTCATCAAATCTCGAGAAAATTTCATTATCTCATTATTAAGACTTGTAGTTCGGGATGGAGGATAGAATTCGTTAACAAACTTGGTAACTAGATCCTCCCATGTCTCAATGGAACGAGGGGTTGTTTCTCAAGCCAATTCCGGGCTTGTCCTCAGAAAATGGGAACGAAGAATCTTAATTGCTTCATGTGGGACATTCTTGTATTTGATGGTAGATGCAATCTTGTTAAACCATCGATGTGTGCATGAGGATCATCCCGCCAAAACCATAGAATTGGCTTTGGGTTACCAGTTAAGCAACCCGATTTTGAGCTCAAAAGTATCACCACAATGGCTGGGACAACAATGGCATCTCCGTAACCCTCGATGGGTGCTTGAGAAGCTCATTCATCGGCTTGTCTTCCGCCATTTCGGCTGTGGGTGGTGGTGGTAGACGTTCCTCGATCACGGTGAAGGAGCGAACGCCCCACGCCTATGAGGAATGTTTGCAAGCTCGAAAGTGGACTTGTAGAACTGGAAGAACGAGTGCGCATGCACTAAGTATAAAAATCAATTTTCAAAACAAATGCGAGGCAAAACGACAAGTGAACTTAACCAATAATCACAAATGAAATGGCTTTTTGAAAAAGGTACACCAAATCACAAGGACACAAAGGCAAGTTTTAAATCGATGTTCGGAACTTATTATGGTCACACCCCGCTAGTAGGTGTACCGCCTTGATTTGCGGTGGTTGATTTTATGTATAAATTAAGTACCACCGAAAAGACGAGGTATAGATATGTGTCGATGGTTTAAAAACTTTTGGACAATATTTTTGAAATCGTCTCGTTTAACCAAATCGTATTTCTTTAAGAATCACCTTAGAAGAAACACAAGCTAGAAAACGTTACGATTGTTTTTGTTGTTTTATATTGTTTTTGGTGTTGTTAACACTTTAGGAAAAGTGCTAATGAACTTTTTGATTTATGATAAACTTTACAAAAAACTGCTTACAAACGATGGTATATGTGCAAGCACGGGTCCGAAAATGCTTAAAAGCAGCTTCTGACCTCCCGGCGTGCGCCAAAATTTGGTTGGTGCTAAACCGTCAAGTTTAATTACACAAGCTAACCACTTGTGAATGGTCAACCAGAATAAACTTAAACAATTTCAAACACCAAATGCAATTAAAGATCGAGGAATATAGGGAATTTCGGTCGTTAAGTCCCACGGAGGATGAATTGGTGTTAAACAACTTCAGATGTCGAATAATCACTAAGGATAGTGATCGAGAAGTATTTGGATGGATAATTATACCTAAAGAAAAGATTTGTAAATTAGTGGGCTTAAATGCAAATTAAAGGAAATTAAAAGTTAAAATATATTAAATAAATGCTATCACTATTTTTACAATGATGTTTTTGTGATTTTATAAAATAAAATAACTTAAATAAACTATTTTAACTAAAACGTAAACTTAAATTATCTAAAAACGTGATTTAAAATGAAAACGTAAGTTATTTATAAAAATTACGTGAGTGCGCAAGCAAAAACGTAAAATTTATGAAATAAAAGTCCTATAAGTGTAAAAACAATTTTATTACGTACTATATGATAAAAGAAAATTTTAGAAAAAAGATTTATATTTTTTAGACTTTTATATTTTTTATTATGAATTAAATAAGATTTTACACTAATTAAATATTTAAAAATACTAAAACTATTGAGAAAATCAAACTTTTATATAAAATACTTTATACTAATACAAGTCTAAGAAAAATACAAAAGTTGAAAAAGCTAGCTGAAATAAGCTAGAAATAAGCTAAATAGCTCTTATAAGCTTATTGAAAATAAAAGGGTTATATATTAAATGTTGCAAAAGAAAACTGAAAAAGACCCTAGGGCAGATGGTGTGTGTGTGGTGTGGTGAGCCGGGTGGCCAGGGTTCGAATCCCAACAATGACCTTTTGGTACTATTTTATTTTTTTGATTTTCTTTTACAAACTTGTTAAGCTACTAAAAATAAGCACTTTATATAACTATGACTTTTATAAAATGACTAATAAGCTCGCTTTGAGCTTATTATCTTAACGATTAACAAAAACAAGAATAAGCACAAGTTTAAGCTAAAATGGTTATTAAGCTAATGAATAAGCAAAAGCTAAACCGAAAATAAGCTAGTCAAAGGATAATAAGCTATTATTACAACCGAATAAGCAAAAGAACTTAGAAATAAGCACCAAATAAGCTAAAATAAGCACTAATATAATCGATTAAACAGACACTTTAGTGAATCACTAGGCACCTTCTAACTTATTTTTAAGCACTTAAATAAGCTAGAAACTTAAAACAAACACTGGATTAACAAGATGACCAGATAAGCTATCCAAAAGCTAAAGCTTTAACAATGGGGTCCACTACGAGCTTTTGGTGAGCTTATTAAAAAGTGAAAAACAATCGAGTTTAACTCGATGTATACCGAGTATTTTGGAAAACAAAAGCTCTTGCAAATTTCTATCTAAAAGCTACAAACCGAAATATTAAACTTGGAACTTAAAGATGGCCAGTTAACTTCACAAAAACCAAGAATCACAAGCTCGATTAACTAATGAGCTTTTTGCAAGCTTGTGATTCTGAGCTTAAAACTGTGCACAGAGCACATTTTGACTTTTTGAAAATGAAACAATGTTGACTTTAATGAACTTTAGATCAATACTAATTACTAATTATGATGTATTAAGGTAAACTAAGACTGATTTGATCAATGGTAACAACTTATTAACACAAAAGCATGATCATAGAACTTAAAAATCCAACAGTGAACAAGACAGATATGATCAAATGGTATTTTGACTTTTTAATGATCAAGCACTGGTTTTTCTTGTTTCTTTGAACTAATTAGACCAAGTGAGATACATCACAACAATGAGCAATAACACAAACACTCTTTAACTCGGTTAAACAAGCTTATCCAAACAATCCTTATTGAGACTGCTTTTGATGTATTTCAAGGCAAAACAGATTTGGACCATGCAATCGAATCACAACCTTGTTTTATCATGTAATAAGACCGAACAAGCATGAAACAACAGTACTTATCAACATAAAACTCAAGTATGGTACTGATACTATTTTAACTGTTTTACTAAGATTTTTATTAACTTCCAATTAGAAAGTGTAAGATATAACTTTTCACACACACATCATAACATTAACACAATGAGCACATAGATGGTTTTAGAGAGAGAAAGAGTGGGACATTCTAGTGAGATAAACTAGTTGAATATTAGATTACTAAAGAATATCCAACCTCACCTTGCAAGGTAGAGGTATTTATAGGTTACAAACTAAACGACCTCTGGCGGCTCGTGGATCGTGGATACAGTGGGTAAAGACCACCTTCTTCCACGGTGTTGCACTAAACTATTTTACACTACTAACTAACTACATAGACCGTAATAAATGACCAATCTACGAGCTAACTTATGCTAGATAATAGTTGGGGTGACCAATTTTCAAAGACCGGAATTTTCTAACTCCTAACAATCTCCCCTAAGGAGGTCACCCCATAGTTTACATTTTGATCCTAGCATTCTAGACTTGACATTGTTCTTGAGCTCGAAGTCTTTCATACATCAACATTGTAAACTTGATGCAAAGGTGGTGCAACTTCAAAGACCGCAAAGATTTGTACTTAATGTAGAGGTCCATTTCGATTCACGAAATAGTAAATAAGAGCCGACTTTTGAGATCATCAAACAACAATCTCGAGACATTCATTGTGGTGTTGTGACTTTGGGACCGACATGCTCACATTCGGATCATGATATCTTCTCATCGTAGTAAGCGGAAGCATTTGTTGAATCACGATATTGGCGCAGCAGTAGCAGTAAGCTTGGTGTGAAAATATCGAGTCATTGATGCACTAATCATGATTTCTTTTGAGATGAATGTGTTAAGTGAGCATGCGGCTATGGATTGACCGCTTCATTCGATCACCGCAAACGCCGGGCGATCAGATACAACGCTTAGCAACAAATCGCACGAAAGTGTCTTTGACCACTTTCGATGAATTGAGGTACACGCCCACGGTTCCCGCTGATCAAGATAAATACCGCCTGTGATCGTAGGATTCTAAGAATCTCCTTGACGTGGTTTCGCAATTGTTCTAGTCGTTTCAAACCGAACGCCTCAAAGAAGACAACACGGAGTGAGTGAACCAATAATTTTAAGTCCATCGATCAAGAAAAGAGATTTGAAAACAATCGTATTGCTCAATAGAAATTGTTTTGCAATACAACGAAGGTTTTATTGAAAATCAATTATCAATCATAAAAATACCTTTTGGTTTGAAAATGAGTACACATCGATGTGCTAAAGAAAGAGTTTTTAAGCACAAAGACCGGTTTTCAAAGGCATCCGTCAATCCATAACTCGAACTGTGATTGATTCAAGAGATTGAATCGCCCCATTGTTTCGTTTCGGTTGTCACATGGTTGATCTATATGATAGATCTCACATGCCACCTACCGAGAGCTTGTTTGATGTTGGCTCCGTAAGGCTTTCCATCTTCATTGTGAATGTGTAAACACATCACTCGATGTTCGCAATACCACAACGATAATGCGAGGACTCAAGATATAATCTCTTTCCACATTGTGTGAAAAGAGAGTCTTCATTGAAAGTGTCCTAATGAGATTTATTGATGATCTCGTGGCTCTAGACTCAATTTGTGCATATTTGGATCCTATAACGGAGACTAGGAGAGGGTCTCCTTTTTCAATATCAACCTTCTAAGAGAAAGTCGATAGATAATGTCGGTTCCCGTGAGAATGAAACAAGCCCTTTAAGAGGAACTTGAGTGGTTTGGAAAGTTGAAGTGCAAAGGCCACGGGTCCATGACGCCTTGTCTTCAATACCGATGTTACCATCGTAGTATATGAATTGAACCCGTTTCTCGCCCTAAGGTTGAATAAATGGAGGCTATTTGTTTTCACCCTTTTCTCATTCAATTCTTTTAATTCTTCAACCCTTCCGTGCTTACCAAGACTTCATAGCTAGATCCTTGTTGGGTTTATTCCATTGCATAGCTCACCTTAGTCCGCACTCTTCCCATATCTCATTTTTCTCCTTTTATCATCATACCTAAGGACTCTATACTAACTAGTGGATTGTCCTCGGTAGATCCTCCTGCTCGGGCGGATCATGGGAACACATACCTAACCTTATCATCCTTATATCACCGTACATGAAGTAAAGTTGGTCGGTCTATTTGGTATTGTTCGTACGCCATTGGATCCAATTGAAAACCATTTGAAAATCAATTCGATACTTGTGATATATCATCAAAGCTTTTGTACCGAATTGTTTTTGATATTTTAGAACGAGAACTCCCCTCAACATGTGCATCAAGTATTGAAAATGTTTTGCACACGGAGGCAAGAGAAAGAATTTACTTTTGATTATCATTTTCTAAAGATATCAACATCACTTCCCTCAACGTATCATGGGTATAGCAACCGGAAGGATGAGGTTTTCATGAATTTTGCTCCCCTCAATATGTGCCTCGAGGTTGAAAAGGGTTTTGCACATACTAGAGGAACCTTTAACATCAAAGGATTGAAGCATGTGATCAAGGTACTTTAAAGTATTTAAAGTGTAGTGTACCCCGATGACTTGAATTTACAATAGAGTTCTCCCCTTAATATATGCTTCGAGATTCGAAAACTAGTTTAGCACATATAAGGGAGAAGTATGCACAAAAATTGGTCATCTTATCATTTACCATCTTTCATATTTATATCACATTTTCTCCCCCGATCAAAAATCTTAAATCCTTTGAGATTTTGGATCTCAAGTGATTTAAATAGGTGTGAGGTAAAATATTTGTAGGAGAAAAATGTGTCCAATTTTATATGATAAGGAAAAAGGGACAACACAGGTGTTTCCCCTTTTTCCAAAGGGGAAAACATAGTACAAATCCTAGCACTATTACATGTATCACAGTTGTTCATATTTAATACACCACATATAACACAAAGTTAACAAAACATAAACGGTATTCCGAAGAGGTCTTCATTCAGTTCTTTGAAGAAGTTTGTAGTGACCATCACGAGCCTTCCACCAACAAAGCTTTTAAGGTCATGGAAGATCCTTCGTGTCTTGAGTCTTCGCCGGATTGCAAAGAATGAAATGTTCACACCTCTTCACGCCATCATCACCCGTAACGTAGTTTTAACCCAAGATCTCATATCAAGTTTGGCTTCTTTCACCGTGTCAAGTTCTTCTTGACCATTTTGAGCGCACCATCACTAAACTTGTAGAGTTCACATAGACGCATAAGCACACGCGATCCATATTTGTCGGTGAAGATGACGGCTCTAGGAGTGTCAAGAACTTTGTATTCTCGATGAAATTCATGCCCACCGCATTCCATTGAGGACTTGTGAGGTTGATCCCGGTTTGGTAGCTTTCAATGCCGTCGAAAGTCCTCAACTCGCTTCCGTATGACTAATCCTCCGATCCAAAGAGTGACAGTGCAGAGAGGGCCTTTTTCTC